>CAIGRP010121063.1:0-26038 GCA_903798385.1 Fraxinus cuspidata
AGATGTCCTTTCATCTCGAACCTCGCAATGGCGTTATCAAGATTCACTCTTCGAGAGATTGATAGTGCAATCAAATCTTTGTTTGAATATGAAAATTTCACAGGGTACGTATAAAACATGATTGTTACATAATATAGTGTGGACGAATGTATATGCACGAACATGTTTATTAATTAGTATCCCAAAATAGTAACAATACATGTTTATAGAAACCTTATCGCACCAATTCATTACCACAAAATCTTGAAAATGCTTGTGAAGATATTTGTATTAATTGTAGATAAAAAAAATAGAAATACAAGAAATGCCATGGTCCAAAACACAACCTTAAAAGATGGGTGTCTCAAAATTAATCATGGTAAATGTTATTGCACCATACATATATCTAAAACATGACATGTAAATGTGTTCAATAAATCAAATTCTATGTTTAAAAAGTGCAATAGCCAAACAACTGTAACATGTTAAATAGAAAGTAGGAAACAAATGATTTTTTTTTTTTATGCAATAGCCAAACAACTGTAACATGTTAAATAGAAAGTAGTAAACAAATGATTTTTTTTTTTTGGATTTAATGTGGTCATTATGACTTAATAGTTTATTAATTTTTTTTTTTTACCAAAGTTCTTCAATTGGGTTAATAATTATAATTATACCCATAAATTCAAACTTAAATTCTAAAATATATTGAGAGAGTATTTGATGGATATTATTGAGAAAATAATGTATTTTAAATAATCATATGAAGGAAATATACGGTTAAAAAGTAAGGAAAAATTATTAATGTGATGAAAAATATTATTTTATTGAGAAATGTGAGGTTGAACGTTTTGAAAGAATATATTTCGAAAGAACGTGTGTCAAACATGGGCTAATAAATAGTAAAATCTAACATGATAGGTATCTCAGCGCATGCAATAAACCACGAAACAAACTAGAAAGCAGCCTACGACGTTTGAAGCACTAAAATATTTTTCAAATCCGTACTGACTCCATTCTAGAGTACTGCCCAACACAGTTTAGAGAAAGTGTGATAACTAATTCTAAAAGAATCGAAGTGACTTGATTCTAAGTTCGACACAAAGCTAACTAGTGAGTCTATCTAACACCACTAGTCTCACTCTTGAATTTCAAGTAACAAGTGAACCAATAAATTTTCGACGATGGATAGAAAACTAGTAGCATAGCATAATGTGAATTTCATACGTCAAATGCTCCTCCATCTACCTTAATAGGTCGCTGTCGAAAATATGATCTTTGACAGTATGTCCCGTTTCCACCAAAAGTTTACATAATTCCACTAATTAAGTAAAATTTACTCAATTAGTCAATTTATCAAGATCATGTAATGTGTAAAACACACTTAATAAATATCTCAAACTTAAATTTCTTATTCGTCTCGAGCAAAATTATATACTTAACACGAGAAAACAAAAATTAACACATTAAATAGCTTGTCGTATTTGAAACTGCTCAAATAATTCACAAAAAGTCGACGACAACTCGATCATTTAAAATCCAACCTCCCTCTTTTGCTTGAAAATAATTTTAGTGTGCATGCGTGTGTCGGTGTGTGTAAACAGAGAGTGAAGAGGAAAGTTGGGAATACTTTCTAAAGTTCTTTTATATTTAAACAAGGATTGGAGCATATGAAAAGTTATCCGACTTTTGGAGAGAAAAGGTCACGTTTCAATTGCGAGGATTCATGGGTCGCTTTAACGATCATTAGGAAGCGTAATTGAAAGGTTTTGGCGTTTCTTCCTTCATAAATGGAAGTTTTCTGTGTGAATTTACCAGTGTTTTAAAAAACGCAAAACGTGATTAGAAGTGGAGGCCAAACTTCAAAATTTACAAACCTAGGCCTAAAAAAAATTACTTATTTTTAGTATTAATCTAAAATTATAAAATACTATATTTACTTAATAATTTATACAATTAATTATATAATTTTCATAAGAAAAACTTGAAACTAAAGTCAATTAAAAAGACTTTTACAAAAAGGAAAAAATAATTAAAAAAATAACAAAGTGCGTTTAGACGCGTATTAAGTGATCAATTTGGCAGCTGATCGCTTAATTTCACACTTACTGTCAAGGCGCCACGTTTTGCCCGCGTCTCTCTTTTGTGCATTTTTTAGAACTCTAAAGTTTATATGTTTGTGCATTAATTTCAACCTTGGTCCCTGAACATTAAACAAATAAAGAAATTGCAAAAATCCCTAAATAGGAGATTATAATCCATTTTACTTTTCATTCATAAAAACTTGCGATTCAGTCACTTAAGAAATAAACTTTGCAAATTAGTCTCTTAAATAATTTATTAATGTTAAAAATAAATTTTCCTTCTCGGGTCCAACCATTGGAAAACTTTCAGTTCAGTTCTATCTTCTTGAAATAATTTAATAAAATATTTTACGAAAAGACATGCACGGTGACTTGAAAGAAGAAGACATGTATGGTTACTTCAACTTCTGTTGCTTGTGTAAAATATCGTGTCTTGTACTATTATCCTGTTTGGTACAAATTAAAATCTGATTTTAATTTCAAGTCAAAGTCAATAATTAATTTTAACCATACATTTCATGGGATTCACAAATTTTCAACCACACATTCCATCAACTTTTATCAAAATCTACTAAAAAACTGATTTTAATTTACAACAAATAGGGATAGCAAGCAACGTATGTACTCATTCAGAATGCAACCAAAATTATGTTAAAGCGCATGGCATTATGAAATAAAAAATAATAGAGCAAGAAGAGAAGAAAATATAAGAGCCTGTTTAGTCTAAATTTTAATCTGATTTTAATCCAAGTCAAAGTCAAACCATCAATATTAATCACATCTTTCATGGGTCCCACAACTTTTCGACCACACATTTCAAAAACTTATATCAAAATTTAATAAAAATCTAATTTTAATCCAACCAAACACCCTCTAAGAGTTAAAATCCAAGTGTGTATTTTATTGATAATCAAGAGCAGTATTTATGGGATCTAAAATAAGAAATGCAATTGAAATGAAATAGACTCTTTGAACTATACAAGACTTATCTATATATTATGATAATACTAACTAATTATCAATAATTATCTCATTATTTTACAATCAATAATTATCTTATTATTTTACTACACATGGTAAATTTTAATTGTACTAGTATGATAACTCAAGGTATAAAATTTAATAAAAAATGACCAGTGAAAAATTGTACAGCAAATACAAAAAGAAGAAGGTATCTTGAAAAATATTTTAAAAGAAAATTCAAGAGTCGCAAAGGCCATCTCGAAAATTCCTAAACGAAAGTGTGCTCTCAATATTATCGTACGCGTGCCACTCTTGTGAACCAATTTATACCTGGCACATTGATTCTCGGAATTCTCTGCCCCCGGCCTGCTGTGCTTTTCACTTTTTTTTCACACGCTCAAACCAAATTTTGTAGCAAACGCAAACCATCAGCATCTGCAGTTTCTGAGCGCAATCGCCTTCTTTTTCGGTATGTATGTATGTAAAATCGAATTTTTATGGGTATCACCGTGTAAAAATTTCAACTTTTTTGCTATTTTTGGATTATTTTTGGGTGTTTCTACAGTTTTCTTGGATAAGAATGATTTGCTCTGTTATGTTAGGAGTTAGAATCGCGGAATTTTTATTGTTCTTCTTCTTGTGTTTTTTCTTGGGAAGGAAGGGTTTAAGGGGTTGTGATTTGTTCTTCATGTGCTGGCTGTTGTAATCTCTCGTGATCATACATCTTCGTGATGTGTTTTCCATAACTGATCGTGGCATTTCTATTTATTTAACAATCTTATCATGGTGAATAATTTCTTTTTAGGGTTTATGAGATTTTACACGTGGCTCCTAAATTGTGTGTTAAAGATTGATTTTTTCCCGTTTTACATTCGTGTTTCTTATTTTTATTCTATGTAAGCTTGCCCAAGGGGGTACATAGTTGAAGTTTCAATGAGTTCAATTGTTATCAAAAACCTTGAGGCCTCAACGGAGATGCATTTCTATTTGATGATCAATAACATTTAAAGATTCCTATATATCATAGTTGGGGTATTTTGACATTTGATCCAAGGCTCGTTAGCAATTAGAATCATACCGAAGATACTTGTCTATGTAAAGTGATAATAAAATTCAAAGTATCCATCAGCAATTTTCTTTCTATATCTTTAAAAGCATTTAGTGTTGGCGCATATTCTTTTTATAGATAACAAATTGTCCATCAACTAAAATGCCATCCTGGTGCGACACTTAATTACTTAAAGTATATGCGAGGCAAAAGAGGAATTAAATTAATTAGGATTTCCTTAATTCTAGTTTGTTTAGATTATAATTTGTTTCCTTAGTTTTATAATAGCATATGTTCAATGAAGATTTCTATTTAGCTATCTAAATATGGGAATTAAGACAATCCACAACAGTACCGTTCAATGGTTTAAGCAACTGCTTGCTCTCAATCTGTGTGGCAAGACTACGAATCTTGAATAGTTCTGTTTATAGGCAACCCACTATTTGCTACAGGTTTCCTGATGGTTAAATCATGCTTGTTTCAGATGTCTTTCCGTTCACTCAATTTCTACTTGTAATTAGCTTTACTTTTTAATTTAACTACATATATTATTGTAATTATATTAAAGTACCTCTTACCTACACTTTTGTTATACTGAGCAGGGAAAAGGGCCAAATGATGGGTAGCTTCAAACAGCAAAAGGTTTCTGAGAGTCAGAATATTGATAATGGAGATGATAAAATGAGCCATTTACCTGATTGTATTCTTCATCATATTCTTTCATTCCTTCCAACCAAAGAGGCTGTAGCAACCTGCATATTATCTAAGAGGTGGAAGTTCTTATGGACATCTGTTCCCAGCATCGACTTTGACGACTCATTGTTGTATTCGAGTCGGGGTAACATTTGGCAATCACATGTCATTCATTTCATGAATTTTGTCGAGAGGGTTCTCCTATTAAGAGATGCATCAAGCATAAAAAAATTTCGCCTCTCTTGTCGTGTTTGCTTCAGTGCATCTCATGTCCACGAATGGGTTTCAGCTGCTATCAGGCACAATGTTCAAGAGCTTGACCTTTGTCTTTTTGTGGACGAGCCTTTCATGCTGCCTTCTTGTGTTTTTGATAATGCATCACTTAAGATTGTAAAATTTGAAATGAATTGTATCCTTCAACTACCTTCTTATATTTCATTTCCAAGCCTTCAAAAATTGCAGCTTTGTCTTGTCACATTTCCGAAGGGTAACTCAATGCAGAAGTTATTTTCTAGTTGTCCTTCTCTTGAAGAGTTGGCTGTTTTAGATTGTGAATGGATGAATCTGAGCAGGATAACAATATCTATTCCTTCTTTGAAGAGTTTGACCATAGATGATTTACCATATTGTTCTGTAGATGATCTATGTGGTTGTGAAATCAAGATTGATGCTGGAAATCTTTCATTTTTTAAGTACAGTGGTTATCTTTCAAACGAAATCCATCTATGTGGTCTTTCTTCGTCTGCCTTTGCATCGATTCACATCCCCATTATTAGTGAAAGGCGGTGGGAAGTTGCTTGTCGTACTGTTAAGCTGTTTGGAGGGCTGAAAAATGTGAGTAGCTTGAGAATATCCAGTGGCACCATCAAGGTAATTTGTATTTTCTGCAACAAATCTTTAAAGGCATGTTTGGTAAGGAGTATTAGATCGTATTAAAGAGTATACAATGGACAAAATTCTAGTTCTTTTTTGTTATGTAATACTATCTAGTACTATCTATTCCAGCTTACCAAACATGCCGATATAATACTAGAAGTTTTGTCAATTAAAACGTTCATCTTTGGGCTTATCCTGACATATTGTTATTCCTTTGTGAAGTGTCTCTTCCTTGCAGATGATGTGCTAGATCATATTCCTACGTTTCAGAACTTGACACATTTGGAGTTGAGCAGAGGATTTGAAAATGATTTCATTGGACTGTTGTTGGAGTTTCTCCAATTCTTGCCTAATTTAGAATCACTTTTCTTTTTGGAGGTAGATATCTGTAACCTTCGTGCATGTTATGGTACGCAGTATTGGACCGGACCGGACAATGTAATATACAAGATGTTAGCCGTCCTTTACTTCCTTAATACTGTGCGCTGCTATTAATCCTCCATACCAAATATGCCATGGATATATTGGCATGTAGAGAGAAAGATTCTCAACTTAAAAATGACTGTTATTCCATTCAGGGAGTTGGGACTGGTGAAGGTGATTGCACACCCAAATTGGTACCTGATTGTGTCCTGTCTACCCTAAAGACAGTGAACTTCCAGAAGTTCCATGGGTGTAATGCTGAAATGGGTTTACTCAAGTTTTTGCTAAAAGATGCACTTGTCTTGGAGAAGATAAACTTGTTCTGTTCCAAAAGTCTTTCAGGAGATCTCGAGAACCAAAAGAAGATCGGCAATCAGTTGCGTGGAGTTTCCATAGGCTCCAAGCATTGCACACTTGCGTTCATGTAAAACTTTACACAACCTGTACGTGTTTTTTCTTGCTTGCTTGTTATTCTTATTCATTACATGAAAGTAATGTTTTGTTTATTTCTTTCTTTCTTTTTTGATGCTGTGTTCCGAGGGTAAGTTGTGGTTGTGTGTCTGTTGGTTGGTGGTGGTTTGGGGGTGGGGGAGCATGTACATTATTCTATTTTCGAAGAGTTGAAGGTAAAATGCTACTAATCTTTATGGTCCTAGTTTCGACTGTCGTGGAGGGGGGTCGTCCTAGTTAAAAAAGATTGAAAGAAATCTTGTAGAATGAGGAAAGCAATTAAATGATATTTGCTAGGATAGAATAGAGAGAGGAGAGATTGAAACTTGCCTGTATGGCTATATCTGTTCTATTTACTTATGCTCGCATACGGCCCATACCAACATGATAATGTAAATTCCCTTTCTTTGAAGTGCATTTATAAGATCAGCTCCCCCGAGTCACTAGAAAGAGGAAGAAATAATTGAAGAGGCTAGAAATTCAAGAACATTAGCTCAGCTTAGCTTATTATTCTTTGTATCCAAGGGTAAATTAGCATCTTCCCCTTTTGCTTGTGCAAATGAACAGCCTTAAAGCAAATGTTTAGAACTGGTTGTGCAGCAATTTCTGATTATCCTGCACAAATAAATATTCTACTGCTTGCTCGAACTCTCTTTCATAGATAATTTGTGGTGGCGAATTTCTGTTGACTCAAAAAATTTTAAAAGCGATGCTTCTTTGAAGGAAAGAGAGTTATATTATTCTGTTTATATATACACTAACATGTATTTTCACTGTCTCTACTTCAGCGCAAATTATTGCAACTGAAGACCTCTCGTTTAAGGAAATTTTGCTATGGACAGCTTTCTTTTGACATCGACCAAAGAATTTTGCTTCTCAGATGCTTTTGTATGGTTAGTAATGTAGCTAGAAGGTTATGCTATGTTTCCAGTTATTAATACTATCAGGCGATGGAAATATACAGTAATCTCTAGCCCAAAACTATTAAGGAGGATACTACTGGATTCAAGCTACTGATCTGGTCCATGTTTTCTTTAGTATCTGATTTGCACTTTTGTATACTGACAGGATGTGAGTATACAGAAAACAATATGATGAGCTTGGTTCCAAAAAGGATCTCTCTTTTGTATATGAGAATATAGTACAAATTACAATGCGTGAGGTCGCGCGCTTATACTAAAAAAATAGGTAAACCTTTTACGTGATGTGTTGTCGGGTCTTCAATTTTTGAAAGTGAGGTTTTGATTCCTTAACCTATTTAACTATGAGAATTTGTGTCGAAAACTTTGAATAACTTGTGGCAAGAATATTGCATGCAATTATTCTTGAATTAAGCTTGAAGTTATTTGGTTTGATAGTTTTGTACTATAGTATAGATCACATGAAGTCGCGTTTAAATTGCTTCTTACTTATTACTACATGAGGACCCAAATTCACGGATTGAAAAAATTGAAAATTGAGGACTTGTAGTCTTACTTTTTTGAAGGTTGGGTTTTAAAACTACACTAATTGAAAGGTTTGGAGGGCCAGCAATAATTTTTCCTAAAGTATATGATATAATAATATACTTTTTGTAATTAATTAATTATTTGTTCAACTTTATCATATGCGCTCGAGATAATTTTTGTACTGAAAAATTTGTTGGCACTCGAGTTCCTAATCATTTTATCGATGCTCGAGTTATCTTGACAATCTAACCGTTTTAAAAGCTTGGGATTTTTAATTTTTCGACGGAACCGATGTTTATTTTAAAAATGGGTGTTGTTTTGAAGCAAGCGGTTAACTTTCACGATAGTTAAAAATACACAACTTATAAATGCTCTCATATACCAATTAAAAACAAAATCAATCATATTCGGTGTACTTAATGGTGAAAAATGTAAATCAATCAGTTATTTGTTGACAACAATGCAAATATTAATACATAATGTGCGTAATCCAAACATAAGTAAAATCAACAAAATCTTTCTAGGCCGCTGGATTTGAGCCTTCTTTGGGATTGATGATGAAATTAAAAATGAAATTCTTATTTTATTGAGAATGATATACAGATAATTATTTCCCCCGCAAACTTATTGATTATATTTTTTTTCTTTTTTTACACAACAATTTCGATTCTATAGCCACAGTTTTCTTTATCTTTATTTCTCTTTTATATTATTTAAAATTTTGGGTAAATTTCACCAGGCATCCTCTCCAATTTATCATTTGCTACATCTATGTCTCAAACCTTTTAATACCATAACATCCATGTTCTCCATCTAACAAAAATGTTTATTTGGATGGATAAATGATCAAGTGATACTCACATGATGATGAATTAAAAAAGGAAAACTTTTTAACAAGATTCACATTAACAATTATACTACGTGTACATTCTCCTTGATATTAAATTTTACATTCTTTTGTGTGGTAAGATCTACACTCTTAATTTTAAATACATCCATCACATTATTGCACACATTTCTTTCACATGGAGGGAATGCCAACTACAGTGTACATATAGCTTAATTCTTCTTTTAATCCCAAAAAGTCAAAACATTGAATTCCACACTATTCACGAATCCCATTTAATTGTTGGGGAAATTTTTCAATTTTAGTGTGATATTACATAAATGTTACGTAACCATTAGCCGGAAACATTGGTGGCACCATTTTAAAAAGATAAGAATACAAGTGCAATGATAATAAGGTGAAGACATAAACGACACACTTAGTAAATTTGAAGACCCTTAGTGAAATTTATTTTGAGGGTACTCAGGGGTGGCAAATGAATTGAGTATCTCATTGACTCGCGTTCATGATTTGTCTCAACTCGATCAATTTGGCGGCTCAAACTCATTTTGAGATGAATCATAAGTCAAACTAAACAATATTTTTACAAGTCGCATTTTGAGCTTTTTTTTGGCTTGTTTTATTAATATCTTAGAAAAATAAATATGCTCTTAGGCTCGTGGACAACTCGATTCGATCCATGAAGCCCCCGAATCAAAAGATCGAACCAAATCGAATTTGTGAATATGACCCAAACTCTATTCATTCATAGAACTAGCTCAAATTAACACGTTTGTTACCCTAAATTTACCCTTGAAGTATATATTTGATAATCACTATTGAAGGAAAATAGAGTTTTAAATAGTGATTTTTAAGAAAATGTGAGATTAAAAAGTATAGACAAATTTTGATTTTACATGCATAATATTTTATTACATGAGTACGTGATTAAAAATGAATTTACAAGAAAATGAGTTCGAAAATAACAGTCAATCAAGGGCTAAATTTGACCTCCCACAAAAATATAATAGGTCTTTATATTTGGAGGTTTCAATGTACGGCGGGCGGCACAACTGAGGGACAAAACCCCCAGTATTTTGGTATTTGGGTTGAGCAGTGCCACCTTCTGCACCCAGGAAAGGTCGTTCCTTTTTATTCAAAAAGAACTCTCTCGTGAAAATCACACTCAGACTCAGTCCCCTTGTACAACTGAGATTTCAAAGTCCTTAAACTCTAAATTCTGTGTTTTTTCTGGGTATATTTAATTAATAATTTTGTTTAATTCGTACACAAACTCTCATACACATGGTTGTTCAGGTTCTTTTTACATAGAGAAGAAGAGCCGTGAACAACCAGCGATCTTTTAAGGTCAATCCCCTCATTGTGATTTTTGCTTTAAATTTCCAATCTTTAAATAATGCTCTCTCTCAAGCAGTCAACTTTGTCGATCCCTGGCCCAGATTTCCTCCAGCGAAGGTCTCCGGCGCTGTACTTTCAGTCGCCTGTTTTGCCGGTGGTCAGGACTAGCCGGATTTCCATTTTTTCACTCTCAAAGCCTCTCCACATCTCTTCGGTAGAATCTTTCTCACCTTGTTTAAAGAAATGTTTGGAAAATGGTAAAGAAAAGGAGCAGTCTTTGGTCCGGTGCAAGGCATATGAAGCCGAACGATCGGAGCCGATTAGGGATTCTACACTGGCCCGATCTGAGGCGGCGAGGAGAGTGAAGATCGGAACTTATTTTGCCACGTGGTGGGCTCTGAATGTAATCTTCAATATATATAACAAAAAAGTGTTGAATGCTTTTCCCTTTCCGTGGTTAACTTCAACACTTTCACTGGCTGCTGGGTCATTGATCATGCTTATTTCTTGGGCTCTGAGAATTGCTGAAACTCCAAAAACTGATCTTGAGTTTTGGAAGACCCTTTTTCCTGTAAGCATATATAGGGCTCTACACCGTCTGGGTTTGCTTTTAATTCACTTTTATGATCTGGGTACTCTTTACTTTTGTTCTATAGTGATTTTCTGATCTGGGTATGCTTTAGTTTATGCTTTTTATGATATGGGTTCTTGGTAGTTTGTAGTTTTTCTTCAATTTTAACAATTTCATGTGGATCTTTGTATGAAAAGATCTGAGCTTTGATTGTTATTGATGTTGGGTTGGTGTGTATAGGTTGCTATTGCACATACAATTGGGCATGTAGCAGCTACTGTGAGCATGTCGAAGGTGGCTGTTTCATTTACTCACATAATCAAGAGCGGTGAACCGGCTTTCAGTGTTTTGGTCTCGAGATTTCTCCTTGGGGAGACATTTCCACCCACGGTTTACTTGTCTCTTGTTCCGATCATTGGTGGTTGTGCACTTTCTGCTCTCACTGAGCTCAATTTTAACATGACTGGTAAAATATTGATCTTTGTGTAAAATCTGCAGTTATCTGGTCCATCGACTTTGATTGGTCGTTTTTACTGTTTATACACAATTTACAAAAGAAAAGAGGATTGTGATTCGATCATAGATTTAAATTTGATTAAGTTTTTCTTTAGTTCATGAAATGGCGGTGATCTTTTTCGTGAACACATTAATTCTTGTTAAAGTAGGTGACTGGTTTGGAAGTTTATGGTATTTTTGTAAATTGAATTAGGTTACTGGGTGTCTTGATTGTCAATGGCCAGTATTTGGGTTGTTTTCTAATTTATATGGTTGTTGGCTATCAAAATCAGGTTTTATGGGGGCCATGATATCGAATCTGGCGTTTGTTTTCCGAAATATATTTTCAAAGAGGGGCATGAAGGGAAAGTCTGTAAGCGGAATGAATTATTATGCCTGCTTATCAATGCTTTCTCTCTTGATTCTGACCCCATTTGCAATTGCCGTCGAAGGACCACAAATGTGGGCACTTGGTTTTAAAGAAGCCGTGTCTCAAATTGGACCCCAGATCATTTGGTAAACTCACCTACTCTCATATCCTTTTAATTTTGTTTGGACATTGATGCCTCGTTTGGTTAAGTGGGACTTGATAGCATTACACAATTTAAATATAGAAAAGTAACTAAAACTTTGTTCGTCTAGTAGTATTGCTAACCATACTCACGGTACATAATTGATGCCATTAACATACTGTAAGATGCAACCAATTAGACTCATGAGACAGAATTGCTTCCATTAAGAATGCGTTTGCAATGCATTATGGTATTTTGTCTTAAGGATTTGCTCAAATAAGTAGCTTCCTAACAGTTCATCATTTTTTTAAAATTGCTCGAGGTTTATTGTTGTTGGATTTTAGGGAACAAAAAATAATTTTCTTCCTTTTTGGATTCTTCTGTATTTATTGTTCCTTGGTTGCTCATTTTTCACATGTCACATGTCACATGACAGGTGGATGGCAGCCCAGAGTGTGTTCTATCACCTCTACAATCAGGTGTCATATATGTCACTAGATGAGATTTCTCCTTTGACGTTTAGTGTCGGAAATACCATGAAACGTATTTCTGTTATTGTCTCCTCCATAATCATTTTCCGCACACCTGTTCAACCCGTAAACGCTCTTGGAGCCGCCATCGCAATTCTTGGAACTTTCTTGTATTCACAGGTAGATTACTAACTATTTTCCTTTAGATACTTGTGTGGGAAACTGTCTATTTCAATGCTCAAAAGCCTTTGTTTTTTAAAGTTATCGTCAATTCTGTTGAAGCAATTAGTTTGTTGCACTGCTAGATTGTTACGTTATCATGTGGCAACAAATTAATGTTGGTTCATCTACCCTGGATCGCCTTTTCCTTTTGCTATACTATAAATACGTACTTGTGTGACTAAAGATGTCTGACTTTATATTTTATTTGGGATCTGTTAACAGATTAGTGACACCAGTTAATGTTTATATACCTCGAAATTAAGACAAGGTTGTCTGTTCTCTGAATATATGATTGCGTCGATTCTTGTTTCAAACAATTGCAAGGTTTTATAACGGATCGACTCACATACTATTTCATGTATTTTTTCTTGTCCTGGTAACAATCCGTCATGGAAGTCTACTTGATAGCATTTAAGCACATTATTCTCACTACGGTTTTATCGTATTTGACAGGCAAAGCAGTAAGAAATCTGGAAGCTGAATTTAGTTTGCCGAATAGCATGTACGAGTGGAAAGAGCGGACAAGATTGCTGCTGCATGAAGGTCGTCTTTGATCCACGATCAACCACAAGCTGCGGCTTTTCTAGTAGATAGTAGTAGCGAGTCGTAAGAACTTCAATGCTATACAATACTAGTCTATTTAGCCAGTTCTATACCTTGTATTCTATAGTAGTTTTCAAATATTGGTAGTAACGGTTTTTCTTGAATAAAAATGCTCGTAGTTTAAAGGATAATGAGCAATGACATTTCGTTTTCTTGGAAATTGATTGCTTGAATGCAATAAATCCTGGATTTTTTCATGAAAGATGGTTGAGATTGTTCATGTTTGACAGTTGTTTGGGTGGTAAATAAGTGGACAGTACTTGTTGGTCATATAAGATCTGTGAATAAAAAAATGTTTTGATTGATTATAAGTAGTTTATAAATAAAAGCAAAACGAGAGCGTTGTGTAACTTTTCATCCAACTTTAACCTAGTCGAGTAGTAAGCTATGTGTTGTAACTCGTAAGGGTGTAAGAACGAAAGCAAATTATTAATTTTGTTATCTCCAGCATGAGCACGATAACATGCACAATCTTTTGTCACATGGACGACTCTAGAAATTGAATTTTAAAAGTTATGAAAAAAATAAAGGAAAAATTGATATGCAAAAATGATTTGGCTTAACTTCTTAATTAAAGAAAATCATTAAATTGGTGTAAAAATTTTTACAGAAAAATAAAAGGTGTTTTAAAGTTGGGTAATTATATTAACAAGAATTATCTAATTAGCATGACATGTCAAATCAAATAACTAGTGGACAAATTTACAACGGGTGTCAAATTTTGAATTAAATATGTTATCCACCAATAAATTGATATATAGTATTGTCTGTGGTTAGCATAAGATGAGCAACGATACTCATTAGATCGTTTTTTCTTATATTAACACCATAAATTTTATTAATTGCATCACATTTTAACTGCAATGGAGATTTTAAACCTTTTTTTCATTTTTTCAACTCATTATCATTCTCAACATTCTACTAGTTGGTATATCTTGTTTCTGATGATATTTTCGATCCAAAGAAATCCATTATGAGAGTATAAAAAACTTATTTATCTTATATATTTTTAGATAGGCAAACAAAACAACAAATAAAAAGATAAAAAAAATACTTATTTCTCATTTCAAGCACTTGCAAACTTGA
Source organism: Fraxinus cuspidata (assembly GCA_903798385.1). Lineage (NCBI taxonomy): Eukaryota > Viridiplantae > Streptophyta > Magnoliopsida > Lamiales > Oleaceae > Fraxinus > Fraxinus cuspidata. Next base: position 14,109 of record CAIGRP010121063.1, read on the forward strand.
GTGTTTCAAAAATCTTTATATAAAGATTGTGTGTTAATTAATTGAAGGTTAATAATAAGAATGTAATAAAAAAAGCTAAGGATAAATTTCATGAAGGGTAAAATATATCACATTCCCAGTTTGTTATAATTGTGACATGCGTCTCCATACTACCGTTTGTCATACTTAAAAATTGTGGCATCCACATCTTTAACATATAATATTATTTGAATGTTAAATGATTACACGACACTCATGTGACATCCGGCTAAAAGGAGGAAATTTTCCATAAAGGCTTATTTTATTCTATGACAATCTTAATTCTCATGGTGACTCCAACTTTTATTTAAAAGTTTGAATATGGTAAAAATTTTGTGCGTATGAATCAAAATTATCCACTTCCTTCTCATAAATGATTTCTATTAGTTTAGAACACGCGTGCCCGAATTTTACCTTTGTTTGACAAACTTTAAATTAATTTTTTAAAAATCAAACTCCATTTCAATCCTACATTTGTGTACTATTCACAATCGACTTTGCATCACTTACATTTTTGTTGACAATGTGTGATGTGACGTACAATCTGATCATTTATTTAAATGACATTTATTCAAATCAATGGTCAAATTTTTTACCCATCACACAATATTAACAAAAATGTACATTTTGAATGTACAAAGAGTTTAATTGTTCACAATTTGGACTTACTTTCGTCGAGTAATGCTATTTAGCTCCATTAAGATTATAATCTCAATAATGTCACTTAAATTGCATTGTAAAGATTACATAGCTTTACTCACTGTAGTCGGCCCAGATCACGTCCTGGTTGCAGCAAAGGCCCATTATATACACAGCTAGTTAGTTAATTTGGCCCAAGCTGCCAATAAAGAAGCCCACCGCCAGAACTCTCGGCAGCAAACTTCACTCACTCGCTATCTTCTCTGTTCTCGGAGATAAACCCTAGTCCTCAACATTTTGGTAAGTCCTCGCTATTAACTAGAATGGTTACAAGTTTTACATTCGGTTATACCTTCTTAATTTGATTTCAGGATTTTACCAATTTTTATGATTTTTGTAGTATTTACGCAGTGTTTTTTTGGAAAAGTAGAGAACTCAAAATTGATAAACAATGATCGAAATGGTGTGCGATTGTTCCTATTTTTTTTTGATTTTATGTGTATTTTAAGATACAGTGTCACGCATTTTAGTACTATTTTGTTTCCTTCATTTCCAAATAATTTTAGAGTTTTGGTTGTGAAGTTTCTTTATTGATATGCTATTCAGAATAATCAGATTGTCGGCGAGGCATAATCAAAGGCATCTTGTTGTTGCATGAAACATATGAATGTTGACTAATCTTTTTGCAGATATTTTCTGATGCAGGTTGGGACACAAATATCGCTTTGATTATTGGATTAAGTTGCAAATATATAATTTTATAAAGCTTTTGACATTTGAGGTTCGACAATAAGTATACAAAACTTGTCTTTCTGTGTTTTTTGTGTTCGGGAATTAAGTCCCTGACTCCCCTCAGAATTAAAAGTCATTTATAAATTAATTAACTTCAAATGATAATATGTTTTACTCCCATCCTGGCACTCCACACATTGTGTTTCGGAGTTTATTGACACCTAGTTAGCTAATAGCTGGACAAACAGTTAAATCTAAAACCGTATTCATTCTTTTTACCTTTTATTAGAAAATATGAATAATAGTTGCTAATAGCTTATTTTAAACCCTGTTGCATAAACTTTCTTGATGCTTTTACTTGTTTCTTTTCCAGGTGTTTCTGACATGGTTGTTTTCAGTTTATTTAGATAAGAACAGGTATGGGGCGTAGGGGCTTTGCATCCCCTGTTAGGGACCGAAGGTCTCCTCGTAAGAGGAGCCCTGCTCGAACTGAAAGGTCTCCTGCTCCGCACAAGAATGCGGAGCAGCCTTCAACTCGCAAGAGATCACCAAAACATGCAAGGTCAAGGTCCCCTATACCTTATTCAAAGGTTAGAGAGAAACCCTCTAGTCGCACTAGATCTCCACAGCGCAGGAAATCAGTATCTCCTGTAGCAATCAGACAAAAGCCCTCAAGCCGTACCAGGTCCCCGAAACGTGCAAAGTCGAAGTCTCCACCACCTTCTTCTCCCACTAAAGAGAAACCTTCAAATCGAACCAGGTCCCCTAAACGTGCCAAGTTGAGGTCTCCAATGTCTCCTTCACTGGAGTTGGGAAAACCATCTTATATAGCCAGGTCACCCAAATGTGCTCAGTCAATGTCTCCTGAATCTCGTTCACCTTCGCCACGGACAAAAAGGTTAAAGAGAGCTCAAGCTGGACAAGATGATGAAAAGCGGAGTGTGAAGGACCATGAGAAAAACCGTGTTAGGAAGGGTGATGGGGCTACACATAGAGAAAGAGATTCATACAGGAATCTGCCAATTGAGAGAAGAGATAGGTCAGGAAGAGATGCAGTTGACAAAGAGTCTTCCAGATTAAGACGCTCTGCTTCGCCATCTGAACGTCACTACAGGAGTCGGCAGAGATCTAAATCTCCTCAAGCTTCTGATAACAGAGAACGTGATGAGGTATTTGGTGATATTCACTCCCTCAACCTGATATTTGTCTTTAAGGAATTAGATATTCATATTGACATCATTATTTTTTGTTGATGAGCGAAATACGAAGATGTGAAATATTCTGGTAACTACCAGGTGCTCTGACTCGAATTCTTTTGTCAAACATATACTGCTAAAGGACAATGCTCTGTTCTCTAGTTCCTTTTTTGATCTCTGAACAATGTTGTATATTAAATTAATGAACAAGTTCATGGGTTCCCTTCTGGTTATAGGAAACCTAGATGCAATGTGGAAATGGTCAAAGAGACTTCTTTTTTCCACTATATTATTCATGATTTGAATAACCCTTTCTTTAATTAATTATCTTATTATGAGGAAGCAATCAAGCATTTACATCTATTTTTATTGTTTGACTCTTTGACAACATAAAAAAAATTCCATCTAGAGATTAACAACGATATTAATTATCGCGTTTTGTATGTCCTCAAAATTTAAAGCAGGTATAAATCCTCCCAATTTACGTGCTATCATGTTTTTTTTCATAATACATCATGGCATGTATCCAAGTAAATACTTAGTAATAGTCTGATGCGTTTTTTTCATTGAATGTGAGTATAGATTTTCTCTATCAGGATTGTATTATTTTTTTCCTTTCTTCGTTATATCGACCCAACAATTAGAACGGGGTTAAGGAAATTGAATAACATGCACTGAAAAAGACTTACTTCATTGTTTGCCTTGATATTGAGCACTGCAAGCTTTCATACGAGTAAGATAAGTGCTGTAGACAAGGATGCACATTTAGTGTGTTCATTCCATTAACATGCATCATTTTGTAGTATTCGTCCTTGCGACATATTTCTTTTACCATCTGATGATGGTATCATGGGCTCAAATTCAATCTCAATGGCCTCTTATTTACAATTGTACCTGTTTCTGTTCTGTACTTACAAAATCCTTACAGACTAAAATATTTTAAAATTGACACTTTTTCTTATTGAATGCCTTAAGTTTCAACTTGCAATGTTTTTAAGAAGCCTCAAATGGAGTGCCACTTGGTTTTTCTATAAAGTGTTTCTGCAGTCTAAGAAAAATCAGTCTGATCATTTGCAAAATCTGCAGGGAACAAACTCAAGGGTTGCTGAACAGCGGTGAGCTACTGCTTGAATGTTTTACTTTCAAATTTAACCGCTCTAGAGACATTTTTATTTGCTATTGTTTGCCTAGTTGACCATTGTCATCTAATTCAGGCGCCTTTGACTATTCATGTCAATATTTGCACCTACTTGGGGGTTAATCTTGTCCCCAGCTTATCAGACTGCATATTTACTCCCCATAAAACTGTAGCATATTATTTTTATTGGATCAATATTAAAATTCTGGCATTGTCGAATACCTATTAAGGACTAAAAAAGTTCCAGATTCTGATAATCGGGTAGTTAGCGTGAGAGCACATATATTTCCTTGTGGATTATCCCCAGATCCTTTGGGATATTGTGTCACCTGACTTAGTAAATCTCAAACTGTAGTCCTTTGTCCTGCTGCTTTTTTTTTTGTTGTCTCTCAGAGGATTAGTGTATTTAATGGTAAGAAATAAAATGTCTGCTGATCCTTCGTTTTGGGGGTGGGGTTCCAAGTACGCCATTGTCCGAGTATATAGTTTGCTGCTGTATTTCAATGTTTTCTAATCTAAAAGCTTAAGTTGTTAGATATGACCACATGTATACCATTTAAATATTGTTTTCGGCATTTAAATATCCTTTTACTGATTTTCATCTTTTGCTTAAGCAGGAATGGCGACAATGATGCAATTGCTAAAATGAAAGCAACTGAAGACACTCTGGAAGCCAAAGAAAAGGTGGCCCTTTCCTTTCCCCTTTTGCTTCCACTATTGATTATGTTGCTTCTCTGCATATTTTGCCCCTATGGTTATCCTTTTCGCTTTTTCCTGCAGGAACATTGAGAAAATATGAATCTTTATGAGCATTATTGAAACGAGTATTCATTAATTTTTGTTTCCCTTTGGTACTTTTGCATGAGTTATCAGACTTATAATTGCATTGTGATTTACAGCAAAAGCCTTCATTTGAGCTGTCTGGGAAGCTTGCCGATGAAACTAATCGAGTCAGAGGTGATTACTACACTTTGACATAACAAGCAAAATGTTCGTTTCAAAAGTTGTTTGGTGGGATAGGGGATATATTTTGGTTTCTTTGAAACTTTCTCACTTAATGTGCTACATGTATATATGGAAATAGATTAGCTGAACAGGAAAATCATGGAAGTTTGCTCCTAAATAATTGACATTTTAAAAGTAGCTGTATCTTAATGGTATGGTCAACTCACATATACAGTGTATTTTTTTTGATTGATTTTATATTATTTTTGAGAACATTGGTTATTTTGTTTAATGAATGTGATCTCAAGACAAAGAAAACATTATTTAAGCTTCTGTCATCTTGCTTTCATGCTTTGGGAGAACGTTTTATGTAAGGCTTGAATAGCAAAATGATCAGTACATGTTTTGATATGTCACTACTTGCTTATCATGGGAATCAGATGAGCTACATAGAATGCAATCTTTTACAGCACAGGTTTTTCTTATGTAGTGGTAAAAGCAAGTAGGAAAACGAACATCTATTTTCAGTATCTTTTTATATGTGCCTCTGTAGATGTTGTAAACTATAACATAGTGGAAAAGAATTGGAAATACAGTTGCTAAAATATCACCTGTATGGCTGATAGGTTCTGTATCTGGCTTCAGCCTGTAGTTTAAACTCCTCAGCCTTTTGGATTGGAATAAACTTCTGCTACCTGCACTTGATAAATAAATCTTCTGGTGCAACTCTTGGATTTGTCCATGTTTAATTTCTCTTTTTATAATTTTTCTGATACAATTTGATTTTTAATTAGGTATAACACTGCTGTTCACTGAGCCCCCAGATGCCCGAAAACCAGATATAAGGTGGCGGTTGTATGTTTTCAAGGGCGGTGAAGTGCTAAATGGTAAATCATTATTTGTCACATCTCATGTCTTTAATTCTATCTGTATCATCATTCCTTCATCACTTTTATATGGTTATATTCCAATTGCTAATTTTTTTTAAAATGGTCATCAAAGATTGACTCTTATCATGACCTTATTGTCCGCAGAGGGTTCTGTCTTTAGCACTGGTCATTTTGGTCCTTATGTGTTTGCTAGATTTCTTTGTATATTGGCTTTGAATATCATTCCCAATTTTCTTGCCCCATCTTCAAATACAAATCTCATAGCAGTTAGCTATGAATATCATATTAGTCAAAATGCCAAATACAAAGTTGCAGCTATCCTCAATGTGATCCCTGTCATAGTAGTTCACTGCCGTGTATTGCAGCTTGTAGACAATTGTTTGTGATGCAATGGACTGATTTTTTTGACCCTTTTTTTTTTAATGTACTTTGTTCTTTCTCTCTCAATATTTGGCACATAGTTAAATTTTCAATTGTGGTAAGAAGTGTTTTTATTTTCTGCAGATATCCATTTTGCCCTTTTATTTTCTGTTTACAACCAGTTTTCATTACTCTTAACCTGGCTGATGTTCATCTACTTTTTCCTTTTAGCTTCAGGAAAGAATTTAGAGTTCATGCAAACCGTCTTTGTTTAGTTGTGTGAATCACTGATCTTTGGACTTCTGAAAGTGTAGAACCTCTCTACGTGCATCGTTTGAGCTGCTATCTTTTTGGTAGAGAGAGGAGGGTTGCTGACATCCCTACAGACCACCCATCTTGCAGCAAACAACATGCTGTTCTTCAGTATCGGTGGGGATCATATTTGAAGATACTGTTTCCTCTTTATTTTTCCATTTATGCATATTTATGTAATTATTCGTTTGGTGTATATTTTTGTAGGCAAGTGGAAAAGGAGAACCCAGATGGTACCATGTCTAAGCAAGCAAGGTAAGACCGAGGCTGTCTGCTTAGATTGTTTGATGCTCATTAGATGATTATGCCAATGTATTATTTAAATGAACTCATGTATCTTGTGCATTGTACTAGACCATATTTGATGGATCTTGGAAGCACTAATGGGACCTTCATCAATGTAAGCAATTTTTGGAGAATATTGTATATGCAATTCAAAGTGGTGCTAGTCATGTTTATTTTATTTTTTTATTCTTTTCTTTGATATTTTATTTCCCATGTTGCAGGATGATCGATTAGAACCACAGAGATACTATGAGCTTTTTGAAAAAGATACTATTAAGTTCGGGAATAGTAGGTAAGTACCAACTATAACTCTTCACGTGTTTGCCATATCTTCAAAGCTAATCGTGGCATGTCCATATTTGTGGATGTGAAATGGTACTTTGCTTATTAGTATCTTAATGCTTGGCAGCAATGATTTGATCATCCTCTTGCTATAGATTTCTCGTGTAAAATTTTCGTTCACTTTCCCTGTCATGTTCTTCAAGATGAATGTGAATTACCCAACAAGAATGGGAATGTAGGGACTGGACCAGCTTAGGGAGTCGAAGTGATATAAGACCTATTATAAAAATTTAGGTTGCTATCTGGAAAGTCCAGGTTTTCAATGCACAAGTAGTTGGAGTGATTCAGTCTACATGCTGTTAGATATAAATCCATCTACAACCTCAGAGTATAGTGTAATGCACTAAATCTGTTATACTTATTTTTTCCTCGTCTTTATTGGTTAGAAATTACCATATCTTAACTTCCAAAAACTTGTTCAATAGTAGCTTTAATTTATATGTTCAACATGCGTTTCTATTTGGTTAATGGTTAAACCTGTGATTTGAGGCCAAGCCCCTTATTTCTATGGTTTCTTTGAATGCCTAGAAACTTGCATGGGAAAAAGTTTCTGGGAAAAGCAGAGCAAAGAGGAAAAAACTTTCATGCTCATTTGGTGAACAAAAGAAAATTGTGTTGTTCATATCCCTTTTAGCTTTCGATATATATCACTGAGTTGTTCAGACATTGTCATTCTGTATACCTGTTCTAGACCATAACGACATTTTTTCTTATTTTGATTACTGCTTTCAAGTAGTTTAGATAATCTGATTATTTTGTTTATGGTGAAATTGGTCAAGCTATTGATGCAGACACTCATAATGAATTTCCTCCTGTGCCCACATAAGAAATTGGCTGATGCATATTTTCAATTTTGGTTATCTTTTCCTGAGTGTACTCCTTGTGGTTTTGCAGCCGGGAGTATGTGCTGCTACATGAAAATTCATCTGGATGATGCTCGACAAGATGACCTCCATTGGTCTCTTTTACTTGGCTAGAAGGATATGGAATTCGTGCCTGGAGAAGTCTCGTTTACAGTACCAAAGTTGAACATTTTGAAGCCAGAGCGGAGTGATGTAAATTTTTTTTTTCTTCACAACCTATGTTTACTTGAGTAACTATTGTACCCATTTTGTAAACTGCGACTATTTGATGGATCAGGATTTCTAGGTTTACATGAGAGTGAAATTCAAATCGAGTGGCAATATTCTGACACCAAGTGATGAGCAGATATTAGGGCGGTTTCGAACTGTACAGAGGAGAATATAACTTTATATTATTGATGCTGTTACAGGTTTCTGAAGTTAAATTTAACATTTAGGGCCATTTGACAAGCCTAATGAAAAGTCAAAATTCGCTTTTGAAGTTAAGAAATTTCTTTTAAATCTATTCGGATAATTTTTTAGAATATTTTCTGTCTAGAAGAGAGTTTTTAGAGGAAGTTGTGAGAGTAATTTTTTTTTTTTTTTTAAAAGTAGAAGTGTAAGCTTTGCCGAATGGGCCCTTGATGGAGTCTTCCATGAACGATATTCAAATTTTCTCTTATTTTTTATGTTGCTTATACAAATGCTGGGTTTCGATGTGGATAAGATATGGCTGTCAAATGACATGAACTTTGTTTAATTTATATTAAGCATATAGTAATCCAAATCATGGTTAAGATCTAGTTTGGCTGAGTCTTAAAAAGTTACTTCTGTGTTACTTTGCAAATTTTACTTATTTTATATTTTACATTTAAAAGAAGTCACCTTGTTTATTATTATTTTCTATGAATATCTACATTTAATGAATTGTTCTTATAAGTTATAGCCTATAGGTAGTTTACTAAGTTATATAACATACGCTTCCTACATTTTCTAGTTTAAATAAATGATATATTTCTATTAATTCAATGAAAAATACATTTTTTTTTATTTTTTAATTGAAGAAATTGCTTAATAAACTAATGGAACCTGCAGTTTTGACAAATTTGATTTAGATAATCCTTTAATATAATAAATATCAACGTAGTACAGAATTTAATGTGAAGTATTTTAAACTACAGAAGAATTCATTATTTTGAATTTACTACTTAGGCAAGAAAATGTTATTACATAGTATTTGAACTTGCTATTTACTTGAAAAGTTTTTAATTTTAAATTATGATTATTCAATAAGTTCTTTCGGAATCTTTATAAAAAGTTAAGAATAAAATTTAGTTTTAATCACACTGGTTATAACTAATTACACCATTTAATCCCAATTTTTTAATATTTTCCGAATTTTATTTGTCAGTTTCCAAAAAAAAAAAAAAAAAAGTCATGTTGAGTAAATTGTGTTTACCGATAAAATAAATAAATATATTTTTACTTACAAATGGCGGGGGGATATTTTGGGTTACTAGAATGATCATATTGACGTAGTGATACATGTAACCTTATGCGGATTGAGTGACAATCCGCATATGATTAATCAAAAGAATTAGTAATGGGAATTTACTTTAGCAGTACTTTTAAGTGGAATACTAGTACTGTTAAAGAGCTCGCAATAATTGTCTGTCATGAGCTCAACATGTGCTGCCATGGGATTATTGAACATAAATCTGTGCATGCCGCAGGGAAACTCCCAGCCGTGCATTAAGAAGTTAACTTTTTCGATTCCTTGTTAGTTGTATGTATAAAACATTTCTTTTATACCCCTATTTAGGTTTCAGCTGATGAATTGGCTTTTGATGCAGCAGATGGGAACGCACCAGATTCTCACACAAGGGCGGAGCCAGCATGGACGGCTGCAGGCCAGCAACCAGCTAGCCCCTTCGGCTGCCCTTGCTGGCACCGCTGATTTTTTTTCCTTATATTGGACAGCCGTTGCAAAGTGAGTGACATTTGGGATTAATCAAACGAATTAGTCACGAGAATTTACTTTAGTGGTACTTTAAGTGGAATGCTGGTACTGCTAAAGAGCGCGCAATAACTGTTTGCCATGAGCTCAACATGTGCTGCCATGGGATTATTGAACTTAAATCTATGCATGCCCCAAGGAAACTCCAGCCGTGCATTAAGAATCGAACTTTTTCGATTTCTTATTAGCTATATGTATAAATTTTTTCTTTTATACCTCTATTTATGCTTCACTTGATGGATTGCTTTTGATGCAGCAGATGGGGATGCACTTCGGCTGCTTCAATGAATGCACCACATAGTTTGGGCTCCTAGAATATGGCACCTCTTAGGCNGTTTGGGCTCCTAGAATATGGCACCTCTTAGGCTTTCTGTTTGATTGTGTCAAAGGCCCAATAAATTGGGATTTCCCTATTGGTCTAGTTCATTTTCGGGCAAGCAGATGATTTATACCTTGAAAGCCGGTAGCCATTAAGAAAAGCTTCTGTTAGATATTTGGTTTGAACTAGATACATGAAAATGTGGACTAGAGTTAGCTGGGTAACAAGCTGGAATCCCATCCATGACTTGCTGCATAAATCCTTGCTGCCTTCGGCGACTTTAGCTGTTAGACTTTGTCAAGTCCTTCACAAAATAGTTACTAAGATTATGACATAGGTTGAATGCTATTCTATCAGATATCAGATATCATGTTTCTTATTCAGAGTTCGTTTCTCCCTGGTTGTTTGATCAATGATAATCTTATTTCGGCTTTTGAATTAATGTACTCAATGAAGTGGGGGATGAATGGTGGAGCCTTCTACATTGCCGTGAAATTAAACATGAGCAAAGCCTATACTTGTGTGAATGCGATTTTATTGTGATGATTATTGGACGAATGGGCTTCCTGATGAAGTGGGACTATTAGTAAAACAATGCATATCGACCAGCAATTTTTATTTTATTTTTCTTTTTCTGATTAATGGTGAGCCAAAAGAGCTGGTCGTCCTATTGCGAGGGCTATGCCTATAACAAGGTTGTTCACTTTATACCCACATCTCTTTCTTCCATGTGCTGAAGGGTTATCTACTTTACTCCAGCACTCAAAAAGTAGAGAGGCAAATCAAAGTGTTCAGTTGTTCACAGGGAGGACCACGGGCCAAGTTAGAAGACAGCATAGTGAATAGTTTTCAATATTGATTTTTCCCTGTGTTTGTTCGATGAGAAATGCAAGTCTGTTTTGTCCCTTTTCTCCACCCTCCCCTATCAAAATGATCAAAAATGTGTTTTCCCCAAAGTTGCATTTGGACAGAAAGTTAACCGCTAAAGTCGGCAATCAATTTCAATCCTAATACGACTGCAACAAATCAACTAGCCATCTCGGAATTATTAGGTTTAGCGCATATCCAGCCACATAGCAAGTATCTTGGGCTACCATCTATTATTGGTACAAGTTGAAAGCAACATTTCAAGGAGTAAAGGAGATTGTGTGGAGAAGGTGATACCGTGGCGAACAAAATTCTTTTCAATTGGTGGTAAAGAGAATTTAATTAAAGTACTCAAGAACTAATGGCTTTGCAATGAGATTAAGAAACTTTTAACGTTCTTCTGGTGGTTCAAAGAGAGGGCAAGAAGAAAATACATTGGTTCCTACCGACACTGATGTTTAATCCAAAAATAGGGGTGGAATTAGTTTTTAAGAATTGGCGAAATAATGTAAGTCAATTTTTTCTTATCCGTTCACTTTCTGCTAGAATCTTAAAGAGTAAATACTATCAGTGTACACCTTTTTTCAAGCAGACCATAGAGACGGTTGTTATTTCTGGTGAAGTATGGTTCATGACCTCTGTAAAAATTGGATTTGATGGAGGTCATGAAACAGACATAGCATATCAGTCTTTGGTTCACCATGGCAGCCTCAACTCACTAGTGGACCTATTGCTTAGTATGGCTTACTTAATGACCGATGACGGGTTATGGATATCCGTTACACCACGATTTTGAATGAGAGATTTCAAGAAATGACAAATCTATTCACTTTATCAATAATTGAGCCGGATCTCGTGTATCAATGTTATAACGTAATAAAAAAAGATCTCTCCCAAAATGAAATCAGATCGTCCCACACGTTCCATCTTGTTTTTACATTATGCATTTTCCTTCTTATCATAGTGATTCTATTTTGGATTGGATTCTTTTTCCAGCTCTAGCCATATGGACTAGTTTTATTTTATTT
>CAIGRP010121074.1:0-21091 GCA_903798385.1 Fraxinus cuspidata
AAACTTAACAAAACTAGAAAACTCGCGAAAAAATGAAAATTCTGGTCCCCAAATTATACTATGCGAAATTCAGCCTCCTTTTCTTCTGCCTCGATCAACATGATCCATTGGATTTCCGCCCCCGAGCCCAACATGAAACTTGACATTTGGCTTGTCCCAGTCAATGTCTCGTTTACCCAAGCTTGATAAAGCAACCATATCGCTTCCTTGACCCGCTTTGCCTTCGATCGAATCATTGGTCCTCTTTCGATGATCGATAGATCTTTCCCGGGCTCGTCTTCAATGCATTCTCAACTTGGATCACATCAGTGTACCTCCTAATCCAGCTTGCCATTCAAAAAGGATTATTCTCCATGACTACATGTCTGATGCTCCAACCTCTTGAGACTACAAGTGTAAGGATTATTCTCAGAGTGGAAGCTTTAATTACCAGGCTGAACGTTTCATGGTAATCAACACCTGAGGTTTGAAGGAACCTCTTTGCAACCAGTCTGGCCTTGTACATTAAAACATTCCCTTCAATATCTCATTTGACTCTAAACACCAACTTGTTTCCTATCACTTTGTGACTGATCAGTGGTGGTACAAGTTTCTAGATTTTTTTTGTCCATGAGAGCTCTGTATTCATCTTTCATTGCATTTCTCCAATCCTCACTTGCCAATGCCTCAGGCACATCATTAGGTTCTAGTTTGTTGTGCTTCAGTCTGTGTTCCTTGCAGTGAATTGAGTATACTTTTGGTTTGAAAATACCAGCTTTGCTTTTGGTAACCATAAGATGCTCAATGTTCTGTCTACTCAATCTTGCCACACTTTGATTTTGTTCATCATTCAACTCTGCTACACTTTGATTTTGATCATTATTCTCTTCAATCCGCTCCCCTTCAACAATTGCAATTGCTTCTTGTCTTTTCCTTTGAGTGTGATCTTAACTTATTTGTTCATCTTCATTTACCTCTTGTGTTTCATTTTCTGCCATTTCCAACTGACTAGTCCTGTAAAGAGTGTCTGTTGGAGTTGCATGAGCATGAACTATATCAATTGAACATGTTGGATCAAGATTTAGGGAAGTATTGAAAGGTAGATATTGAATGATGGTTTCTCTAGTTTGTAAGTTACTCCTCTTGTCAAGAAAACTAGATTGAAAGGGAAATTCGTTTTCATTGAAGACTACATGTCTGGAGATGTAAGTTTTGTCATTGGAACTAAGACATTTGTAGCCTTTATGTGAGTTACTGAAACCAAGAAATACACACTTAGTGGAATGAAACTGAATTTGTGCTCTTGATAAGGTCTAAGATAGGGAAAATAGGCACATCCAAAAGCTTTAAGAGATATGTAGTCGACTTGCTGATGGTTTAGAGTTTCATAGGGTGACTTCATCTTGAGAACAGGTATAGGTAATCTGTTAATAAGATATATGGCTGTATGAAAAGCTTCCCACCAGTAGTGCAAAGGCATGCTAGCATGAACAATGAGGCTTAGTCCAGTTTATGTGATATGTCTATGTTTCCTTTATGCTCTGTCATTTTGGGCTGAAGTGTGAGGACATGAAAGTCTCAGGTCAATGTTAGATTGTAGAGCTAAACTAGTAAAGGCTCTAAATTCACCTCCCAATCTGACTGAAGTGACTTTATCTTCCTGTTAATTTTTTTTTCAACTAGATTTTTAAACGAAGTGAAGTAATTTAAGGCTTCTGATTTATTTTTCATAGGATAGATCCAAGTATGCCTACTGTGGTCATCGATGAATATGATGTAATATCTAAAACCTGAAATGGAATGTATAGGTGCATGCCCCCAGACATCTGTGTGGATTAGATCAAGGGAAGCTGAGGCTCGTGAAGTAAAAGATTTGATGGATAAGTGTTAAAGTATAAGGCCAGACTGGTTGCAAAGGGGTTCCTTCAAACCTCAAGATGTGATTTACCAAGCTAACAGGCATCACAGAAATGACTGATTTCGTTAATATCGAATTTTTCATTACATGAATTGAGTACTTGTGATATTACAGGGCTTGTAGGATGTCCAAATCTCATATGCCATAGTTTTGATTTTGACTCACATTTTGTGGTATTCCTAGACACGTTAGACTTAGCAGCAAAAATAGAGGAGTTCAACGTATTTGAAACAACTAACTCATGATAGTAGGGCCTTTCAACTTGATTTGAGAATTCAAACTGATATAGTCCATCCTTAAGCTTCCCTTCCAGCAGGACCTCCTTCGTTAGTTGGTCCTTAACAGCACAAAAATCAGAATGAAACTCCATAAATACAATCATTATCAGCAGTTAATTGTGATTCACTTATCACGTTTTTCTTGATTGATGGTACCAACAAAACATTACTCAGGGCCAATGATTTGTTGTTCAGTATGCTTAGGTGATTTGTGCCAATGTGTGAAATATGAATTTTATTTCCATTACCAACAATGAAGCTCACCTTACCACACCCACGTGTTCGATCAGGTTGCCATTCTCACCAGTTACATGATTGCTTGCTCCTGAATCTGCAAACCAAACAAGGACTGCAATGGTGCTTGATGAGACAATGAGAGCAGCTGGTCCTGATGAGTTTCCTTGAAAGTGTAGGTCAGGTTTGGTACCCATGTACCTCTCATCATAGAGATTGAAACACTTATCAACTGAGTGATTGCTCATCCCACAGATTTGACAAGGCCCTTTGCTTCCAGTTTGTCTCACTCCTCTACTTTTGTTTCTTCCACCTCTGTTGCTATAGCTTCTTCCACTATAATTAAACCTTCCTCATCTATTTGTACTTGATCCGTGCACAAAGTTGGCTGATGCTTATCTTAAGTTCACTGTGGCCAAACTGTTTTTCACAGCATTGAGGTGCTCAATCCTGCTTTCATAGGTCATAAGTACTATTTATAGTTCATGCCAGGAAATAGACTCCCTGCTGTTGATTTGAACTACAATAGGAGTGTACTCTTCATCTAAACCGGCTAGTACTTAATTAACAAGGTCACCATGAGGAACAGTTTTTCCAGCAATTTCTAGATTGTCTGCTAGTTGCTTGATTGTGTTGAGATAATGATCAACAGTCATTGATCCTTTCCTTGTCCTTTGAAGTTCACTAATAAGGAAAGTTATCCTTAATTTGTTCATAACTCCGAAACTTTCTTGTATTGCATTCCATAGTTCACAGGAGCTTGAGGAACCCATCACTCTCATGGCTATTTCAGGTGTCATTGAAGAATATAACCAGCCCATCAATAGCTGATCAATAGAATTTCACTTCACATATTCAGTGTTATGAGTCATTTCCACAATGGTACCCGCAGAGCCAATGGTTTGAGTTGCAAGAAACTCTGCTGGACTGACTTTTGCATTGGTAATGAAACCTTCAAGGTTGTGCCCTCTGACGATTGGCATAACCATGTTTTTCCAGAGTAGGAAATTGTTCCTATCAAGTTTGACTGGAGGAACTTGAGTAAGATTTATTCCAAGCAATGACTGCTGATTACCTCCCACCATTGAAGGCATCATCGTGCTTGAATTTGGTTGAGTGTTGTCATTTGATCCAGTGTTAGCCATTGATGGCTCTGATACCAAGTTAAAATTGATTATAAACTGAATATAGAATGGTTGAGATAATGAGTGAAAAGATTATTGTATCAATATCAACATTAATAATGTACAAGATGTAATATATATACAGACTTTGGAGTAGGGAGCAAGCAAAAATAGAATAACAAAACATGTGATACAACCATAACAATAAATCAGTCGTAACAGCTCAAGAGTGGTCCCAAGGTGCACGTTATCAGCTCAAGTCTTCCGCATTCTGATAGCCAATTCACACTTCTTGCAGGGAATTATCAATTGCAAATATATACATTTCAACATTTAGTATACAGATAATCTGTGTGCGCTAACGTGGGCTCTTACATCAGCAGCTAAATGCCAAATTAGAAGCATCCTAGCAATACTATTTTGAGAAACAAGTGGAGCTGCAGAGGCATAGACGTTGTCGACTATATGACAACTAGTCGATATTTAACCACTAAAGTTTTAATCGAGGTGGTTCAACATGGTATTGAAAATGATAGATATTCTGAATTTAAGTCTCACCCTGTTAAAAATTATACATGTATGAAGATTTTGACTAAAAATTGTTTCGACTTGCAAGTGAGAACATACTCAAGCTTAGAAACGAAGTGATTCAACAAGAGCCACATGATATTAGAATATAGGATAATCTCTAATATGCTAATGTAGGCTCTTACATCAGCTGCTAAAAGCCAAATTAGAAGCATCCTATATAGCAGCACTAATTTTAAGCCTCCAGACGTACCAGTAGCAGAGGTAAGGTCATTCAGCAGCTAAGCCTATCCAGTCTCTCCAATGGCTATCCATGAACAAAAACTTCACTTTGTATTGCTTCCTTTCATGGCCCAAGGCCATAGCATTCCCATGGTAGACATTGCTAGGTTGCTGGCAAAACGCGGTGTTATTGTCACCATTTTGACGACACCCGTTAACCATAACAGGTTCAAAACAGTGGTTGCTCGTGCAATCCGTTCTGGACTGCAAATTCGTGTAGTGGAACTCAAATTTCCAAGTGTAGAAGCAGGCCTTCCGGAAGGGTGCGAAAATTTCGACATGATACCGTCCATGGATTTGGCAGTGAAGTTCTTCACTGCTGCAGGCATGCTGCGGGAACAGGTCGAAGAATTGCTTCGAAAGGAAATGAAACCTGTGCCGAGTTGCTTAATATCCGATATGTGTTTTCCTTGGACAACAAATGTTGCCCAAAACTATGGTATTCCGAGGATTGTGTTTCACGGGACTAGTTGTTTTTCTCTTTTATGTTTGCACCTCCTGGGAATCTCCAAGGGTTTAGAAAAAATAGCTTCTGACTTGGAGTATTTCGTCGTGCCTGGATTGCCTGATAGAATTGAACTGACTATGGCTCAGCTAAGAGGAACTGTCAGTCAAATGGCATCGGATTGGAATGATATAAGGGAGCTGATAAAGGAGGCTGAGACAGAAGCATTTGGGGTAGTGGCTAATACTTTTGAAGAGTTGGAACCTGAGTATTTGAAAGAATATATAAAGGTGAAAGGCAAAAAGGTTTGGTGTATTGGTCCAGTTTCTTTATGCAACAAAGAAGAGTTGGATAAGGCTGAAAGAGGTAACAAGGCCTCAATTGATGAAGATCGTTGCACGAAATGGCTAGACTCGCAGGAAATGAACTCTGTACTTTATGTTTGCCTAGGAAGCTTATCTCGACTAGCAACTGCACAACTGATAGAGCTCGGTTTAGGCTTAGAATCATCAAATAGACCATTCGTGTGGGTTATTCGAAGCGTATCGGATGAATTTCAAGCATGGTTAGTCGAGGAAAAATTCGAGGAGAGGATTAAGGGAAGAGGCATTTTAATCCATGGTTGGGCACCACAAGTACTAATATTGTCCCATCCCGCCATTGGAGGATTCTTAACGCATTGTGGTTGGAACTCGACCCTCGAAGGCATATGTGCCGGTTTGCCTATGATAACGTGGCCGATATTCGCAGAGCAGTTTTGCAACGAGAAGTTCATTGTGAATGTGCTCAAGACAGGATTGAGGGTAGGAGTTGAAATACCTGTTTTATTTGGAGAGGAAGAAAAAATAGGACTACAGGTGAAGAATGATGAAATTACGAGGATTATCGACAGGTTGATGGATGGAGGAGAAGAGAGAAGAGAGCGCGCAAAAAAGCTTGGAAAAATGGCAAAAATGGCACCTGAAGAAGGAGGGGGTTCCTCTTACCATAACATGACATTGCTTATACAAGATATCATGCAGCAAGCAAGCAGTGGTCTGACAGAGAAATTCTAATAGAATTATGGTCTAGGAAATATGCTATCGGTAACTTTTTTTTACTGCCTTTGTTACTTGAATACTGTTTCTGCTCCACACTGTTATTTATTTGTTGTCAAATATATTTACTTTTTCATTTCAGCACTCTAGCCCTTTCTTTTCTTCGTTTAATGTTTTCCTTTCTTCTGACTAAATTATCTATGAAGATGAGGTGATTTTAATTTGAGACCTCAACTGTCGTTACACCAATCCAATGTATTTGTAGGGGTGGTTAGGTAAGCCGCCTGTCATATCTCAAGTAGTGGCGGAATCAGTACCCGGTGAGCATCGACGACCGCGTATGCTGACTCTATCGACAGTAGAATTACATACCGTTTCTTTTTTTTTTTTTCTCTGAAAAAATAGACAAAGGCCCTATCATGTCTATTGCTATTTTTGAATTTAATTTTTTTTTTACCAAATGTAGTTGAACAAATGAAATAGAAATCAAGCTTGAAGATTTCTTCCTAGTTCCTTCAATCTTGCTAGGCGGCTCATTCTTCTGTGGATAGTTCTAAAATGGCCATGCAATGTATTGACTAGAAAAAATCTTTAATTGTGGGCCACACTATCTTACTTTATTATGCCAATACCCCAAAATCTTCTTCTTTATATATAATTACTAACCCATACATTTTTATAATTGCAAGATAGCCCACAAGAATATCACTAACTCATTTAAATCCCTTATTTGACTTAATACTTTGTTATTGTCTCCTTGAAATTGGAAATTAAAAATTGTTCTTGTTAACTTATTGTTGGTGACGTCTATGTTATAACTTGGGTTATATTTGTTTATATTTTCATATATGTATGATTTTTACGTTTTAATACATTTATATATTAATTGAAGAATTTTTTTAATATTATTCAATTAAAAATTAATAAATAATGGTCGTTGACGGTCAGCGTTCTATGACCACCTAACTAAATTCAGATTTTAGATCCATCACTAGATGTAGCATAGGGAATAATANATGTAGCCATGGTGACTCAAGTCAAGTACTAGGAATAGCACTA
Organism: Fraxinus cuspidata; assembly: GCA_903798385.1. Lineage (NCBI taxonomy): Eukaryota > Viridiplantae > Streptophyta > Magnoliopsida > Lamiales > Oleaceae > Fraxinus > Fraxinus cuspidata. The sequence continues at coordinate 6,885 of CAIGRP010121074.1, forward strand.
AATAGATTGTTAACACTTCTTACTTGACCAAATCAAATTAAACAATAAATACTAGGAGTTACATGGAATTTATCTAGTTAAAGACAAGCTAACGAAAGGGAAAGGTCCCGAAATCAGCTCATAGTGAGCATCTAGGATGGACCCAACATAACCTCTAGCGTATGGACGATGTCTAAGCTTCATTTTATGGCGGTTTAAGCTAACGCCTATAAAAGTTTTTTTTTTATTTAACCCGGAGCATATATTTTACAAAAGTTGAGATCTCTTTTCTTATTTCAAAAGAAGAGTTCATCCAAGGAATGCGGATGTGATGGAAGTGATTTTCATTTGGGTTTGAAGTGGTTTTGTTAACACGAGGTTAATTGGAATAAAAGGATTCAAAATTTGAAGTTGGAAGTTTCGTTTCTTGAAACTATGGGCATGGTAATTATGTCTGATCCCTTATTAATAGTTTTTGTTCTCCGATCTGGGTAGACAGACAAAAATGTGAATTTGCCTGTGTTTTAATAGCTTGTGAGAAAATTTTGTATCACACTTATTTCGACTCTTAGGGAAATATATCTTCATTTTTGTGTAGTGAATAATTAAATATTAAAAAACTATCTCGGTAGTACGACCGTTGACGGTCAACGATCGCCCTACCTCACTTGAGATCCTGGAACCATTGCTGATCTCGAGGTCGAGGTTTGAGACTTAGATCACGAGAGCTTGTCGAATTAATGAATCCACTCGTAACATGTTCCAGTCTCAACTAGTTAACATTTAGAATATAATTATTTGGACAACGCACCACTATATGCTTCATGTTGTTCAATTGCGAGGTGTAACAATATTAATTCACGAATAATGCTACTTATACATAATAATGTTACATAATGGTTTACGTACAGATGAAATATCAAGAAGAGAGAGTGAATTTTTTTTATTTAATTAGAGAAATTTCGATCATATCATACTTCACCACATCATCTATTTGTAAACTACTACGTACATATAGCATAACCGTTAATTAACTTTTCATAAATGACAACCTTTTAAGTAGAACAAGCAACGTAAACCGCTATGGAAACTTTTTATGACACTCATTTTATGAAATTGTTAGTTGTTATAAAGATAAAAGGCAGCATAAAAACTTGAAAGTAAGGCAATTTGTTGATGGTGCACTTTTGAAAATAATAAAAAGCAAAGGAGACAAATGGAGCAAACGAGTTGAATGAAAACTCCATTGGTGATTGCGAACAAGTAACAATTTAGGTTGTATTTGATTGCATATCTTTTCTATGGAAAATGTCAAATTTTCACCCAAATTCCTATTTTAGAGTCTTTGATTGATATTTTTTTTTATTAAAAATATTTTTCAACTTTTGAAAATATACTTAATTTCTCTTGTTTTTAAGGAAAACATTTTCTTTGAGAAAATATATTTTTGTTTTCCTCAAAACTAAGAAAATATTTTCTTTTCTATGAGATATTTCATGTCAATCAAACATGCTATTAGTGTTAATATCAACACAGTAGCTTAAATATGCATTACATGTCTAGTTTGAACAAGAACGTGTTCAATCAATTCAACTGAGTTTTAGTATTATGTCACTCATTTCTAATTATTATTTTTTTAATTGAAAATTCATAATACATTTATATAATTAACTACTACAGAAGTTCATAAAATGTATGCCTGCCTCTTTAAACACGTGTTGAGTTGATATCACTTCTAGAGTATGTTCAAGAGATCATCCATTTTTAAAGATTACATTCTATAATTTAGAGAATATTTATAAATCTGGAGAGTAAAATTTTTTAAGTATTCCAACATGTTCTTTATATTTATCACTTAGCCCATGTTTTGGGGGCTTAAAATTAGATTTTTAATAGATTTTGGTATATATTGATGAAATTTGTAGTTAAAAAGTGGTGAATCCCATAAAATATGTGATTAAAATTAATTGTTGACTTTGATTTAGACTAAAATCAAGATTTTAATCAATACCAAACATGGGCTTAATATTACTACTCCCAAATATATATATATTATTTTTTCCTATATATTTTTTTACTAGTTTTCTTTCAAATTATTATATTATTATTTTTAATTGAAAACTGAAAAACTTTGAATTCATTTAATTACATAGAGTGAATTTGGCTCTCTAAATTAAAATATTAATTTAAAGAGTCTTTTAAAACATAAGGCGTGTTTGATGGATATTATTGATAAATGAATATATTTTAAATAGTGATATGATGTGAAATATGTGGTTAAAAGTAAGGAAACATTATTGATGTGATAAAAAATATTATTTTATTGAAAAAAGTGTAGTTAAAAATGAGTTTTGAAAGAATGTATAACGATGTCATAATTTTAGATTTGACTATTTAAAATAGAAAGTATTTTATATTTAAAAAAATGCTCTTATAATGTATCTAATGATCTAATCAAACGACAACTGGAAAACGTTCAATGCATGCTTCTAGAAGAATATACTTTTGTCCCTACCTATAAACATTGATGTCACATTTCACATATCCACTCTCTCTCTCTCTCTCTCTCTCTCTCTAGGAAGGGAAGAGCAATTCTTCGAGCCCGCTTTTCAAATTTTTTTACCATGTTTCAATTTATTTCTAGATGGTAATTACTGCCATTTGCCAATAGATATATAATTGATTTAAGCTTTCGTTTGATGATCATTACTTGAGATTTTGATTATTAACTTTTAGGAGAATGTGTAATTACAAAGTAGAGAAATGTTTTGAGTTCACATACAAAATGTTTTATTGTGTGAATGTATAATTAAAAATGAGTACGTTAAAAAAAAAGAATTTTCAAATAATGGTCGTCAAACGGGGGCTAAATGCTATGATTAATCTCTCTAGAATAAAGTAAAGTTCAGAAGTAAAAAATTTAGCTCTTGTTTGATAAGTGTATTTTTTTTTTTTTTTGTAAAGAATGAGTTTTTGAATAGTAATTTTTTAAAGAATGTGTGGCTAAAAAATAGGGAATTACGTGAAAAGTATTTTATGGTAAGAATGTACGATTGAAAATGAATATGAAAAAAAAAAAAGAAAAAAAATGAGTTTCGAAGGAATGATTACCAAACACGGTTTAATCAATCAAGATTTTATAAGGCAACTGAATTGTTATGTAATTCAAAGCACTATAGTAAATTCAAATAATCAATGTGATACAAGAGTGATCTACTATAATCAACCCATGTAATTAACTATAAATAAATAATAGTAAAATGTCGCGAAAAAATGTTATGCACTAGCTACTATCGCGAGCACATTTAACATTTCTCGAATACTAAGTGTGAGATAAATCTCAATATTTTTGAACTAGATCACTTTCTTCGAGTCTGTGACTGTCTGATGAGAAATTTTTTCCATGAGAAAGAAGCCATTGTTGTCCATTTACAAATGAAATATCCATGTAAGGAGCAGCTTCAGTTTGCTTCAATTGCTTCCCATATGCCACTCTATATGTATAATTTGCTCCTGGCCCAGAACACTCGTACTCAGCAAAAAACACTGTTCTGAAATAAGTAACTTTTAATTAATTAAACAAATTAATTAATGAACTTTTTTAAAAGATAATTTAGGTCAACAATTAACATACTGGTCTTTAGAGGAATCTCTCCAGTCATTCCAACCATCAGAAGAAACCACGTCAGACATGTGTGTTTTGGAGAAAACTACAGTGGCATAAGCCCCCCAAGCTCGTCCAAGCCACACTTTTCCACTGCCTCCAACTTCGCAATTTATAAAGGAGAATCCTGTTTTTTCATTGCCTGAGTTTCTTGCCTGGGCAGTCACGGCTCCGGTGACTCCGCCGGTGGCAGATTCTTTTGCTATTGAATTGATCATGCAATCCTGCACCCAGTTTTTTATAAATTTTACATGTTTAATCTTTTATATATTGTATGTAAAGATTGATGGATCATTGATCATGATCCCTACCTCATAGAGTGATTGACCATTTCCAAAAATGAAATCAATGGATCCCTGGATGAAACACTCTTTAAAATAATGCCTCCCTTGATCATCATTAAGGGTATCTTGTGCACCATAAAATCCGCAGCCGTAGAATGCAGCTTGATCGCCGGAAATTCTGAGTGCCACCGCCTGTCCGCCAACTTCTCCAGGGTCCGGTGGAGGAGCTGTGTTCTTTAAATAAATTAAATAAATCATTATTACTTCTTGATGACATCACATGAACAATGTTCAATCATGCTACATATACATCATCTTTTACATCTTCCTTTACATTGTGTCATATAACAAAACATCATTCGACAGTTTAAAAACAAAAACAGTTTTTCCGTCCACAATTTTCAAAAAACAAAGGTAATGTAAGAAACAATGTCAACCAAAGAATGTACATTTAGTATTATTGAACCATGTTCTATAATGCGAGACTTGAACTCGAGTCTTTTGTTAAATGGATGGACTGTAAATTAAGTACCTGAAAACTAATATTATAAGCTACAAAACCGGCTGAGGAAATGGCGATGGTGGAACTGTAAGCTGTTCCTCCAGTAGAATTAGCAGTGTCATTCCAAGAAATGGCCGTGTTGAGGTAACCTTGACCTTGTATTATTAAGTTTGTCTTGTTGGAGCTCACAACAATTTTCTCCCTGCCATTATAATACACTAATTCCATGTCAAACCACCTCTTCTGAACATAAAAGTGAATCTGTGTTAATATAGAGAAGTCATTCACCTGTAAGTGCCAGAATCGACAACGATCAGTGTTTTACTTGGACTAAAATCAGGAACAGTATCTACTGCCTTTTGCACACTGCTGAAATTCGCACAGCCCTTTAAATCCACTGTCAACACACGCGAAACACTGTAATCTAATATGAGCCTGGATTTCCATATGTCATCGTTACAAGCAGTTTTAGGTTCCGTCTTGTGATGATGATGGCGATGGTGATGATGAGGATGACGTCTGCGAGTAAATCTAATTCTTTCAAGAATCGAAAGGAGTTCTTCTAACCCACTAATTTTCTTAAAAACCCTTTCGAGAAATGTCTGTTCTGAGCTATTATAATCAGTTCTGAACTTACAAATTGCACTGTGGGAAGAATGAGTACAATATGGAGCAAATATGATGGAAAAAAGAAGAGTAGCAAATGTAGTTAGCCAAAAAATGAAGGCAGTTTTTGTTCTCATTGTTGTGTTGACATTAGTTATGGAGTAAGAAGTGATGTGATAGATTGTTTTATTGTGGAGTGGGGACGGTGAGGATTGACTTAGGAGGTAAGAAAAGTATGGTAATTTGGTCTGTGGTTTGAGTGGAGATGGATGATTAGATTTTGTGATGAAATATAAGAGGATTCAGGAAGAAATGGAGATTGCACGCTAAGACACCTTGAAAAAGAGATTTTTGGATTTCGAAACATTGTTTAATTCTCAGATTATGGGGTGGTGTGTTAATGGAGCGTGGAGTCAAAGAGAAAGTAGCATGCCTTATTCAGCAGGTGAATGGGAAGTCATATCTTGCATGTAAAAAATAAATGTCATTCTCCACTAGCGTCATATCTAATAGAGAACTCATATCTAATAGAGAACTATGCACTATACAATCAAATTGTTGTCAAGAACGCAGAGGAGGTAAGATAAATAGTTAGTGAAATCATAGACGGTAGTTGAAGTTGACAACTCTCTCAAGAATCCCTCATCTGAGATCTCGTGAATAGCTTGATGCTCTATCTACCTTCAATTCTTTGAGCGGAATGTGACGAAAAAAAAGAAAAACCATGGGTCCACCCCATCATCTCCACCCCGTATGAACTACCAGGAAACAAGCTAAGAGTTACATTAATACAAGTCAAAAAATGGAGTGATTGACGAAAAGTTACTTGATGAGTTACAGTTTCTTGGATCTCCCGTGACAATGAGGGGTGAAGAAAAAGGATTTACGTAGCCTATTTTTATTGGAAACTAGACCTTGTTGTTTTATAATTCTATATTGTAATTAAAAGAAAATGGCATTTTTATTTAGACGTAATAATGAAATTTGACTGAAAACGCAATCAATCATAGCAAGAATAACCAAGAAATCAACTTTCTTTAAGCAAAAGGTTTGTATTTGATAAAAATATGTGAATCCATATTTCTTTACAACTAATTGAGTACTAGTTCAAACAACTATATTATTAAGGGTATGTTTGAACCACATTATTTTGAAAGGATATAATCTGAAATAGCAGATTGATGATGAATGCGTGGTTGAAAAATGAGAAAAAATTATTGATGTGATGAAAAATATTATTTTATTAAAGAATGTGTGGTTGAAAATAAGTAGAATAATGATAATAAAAATTTTAATGTGGCTCAAACAGGGTCTAAAAATACTACAACTCAAGAAATTAGTTTGCATCATAAAGAATCCTGAATGGAATGATTACCTCCATAGATTAGTTCAGAACCTAAATGAATGAAGTCCAATTGAAAAGACACTTGGGCTTTTCATTTGAAAAACGCGTAATGAAATCCCACATGAGAGAAAAAAAAATAATAATAATAATGACATTAGCTCGGGAAATACTATAAGAAATCCAATCGATATTTAAACTGGACGAGATCAATGGATGATCAAGAAGGCTCACGACTTGGATTGGCAACATTCATTGCATATAAATGGGAACTACATATGCCTAAGGTTGACCCAAACTGTCGAGCCTGCATCATAATTCTAGTGGGGATCTACGAGTTTACTCATTTCTCATTTAAGGCCTACTTGAGCCCGGTTTTGATAACCAGGCTGACAGTTTAGGCACGTTGTGAAGCTGGGTAGATAAAAAGGCCAAATCTGAAAACATGTTCGATAGGTCAAGGCTTACTAGTGTTGTCAAGCTTCATTAGAAGTCCGAGTATCCTTTTCCATTCGTGCAGTATGCTAAAGAAGCTTCAACGGAGTGCAGTGTACACACTTGTACCTAAAAAAATAATGTTACCTAGCATCAGTGATGTTGAACACCAATCTAGGTGTTAACATATCATAAATCATACTACATGGGTTAGATATTCCTTTTATTTAATTGAACCAATAATTTAATGTCACTAATGCTGCCATCTAGACCGGTGTTAAACACCAATGGTACTAAATAACATTTCTCTACCTAAAAACAACTCGGAAATATTAAATACCATCTATCAACATTGGCTTTCCCATTATCAAATACTATTGATAAACAAGGCACTACGAGCAAAAGGGGGCTGCAACAGCTTCAATCTATACAATGTCACAACCAACACATTTAACAAGCTACAATTCTTCTACGGAGGTTCTATTGGCCCAGTGAATACCGCTTATTCTGGTGTTTATCAGTGATTGTATTGTTCTTGTTTAGTCCCCTTCATTTCAGAATAAAACAAAAGGGTCACTCCTATTTAATAAATAGGGAAAAGATCTATATATCTTATACAGCATATGTACATACATTCATCAGGTCTAAAATGCGAAATGAGAGGTTACAAAACCGACCAACTGAAATATAAGGTGTCTAGCAGAAAGAATTATTTACATGCAACCAAGGGGGAGGGTGAAAGAGACTGAAAACCTAACCAGGAATTAATCCAAAAACATCAGCCAACAACTTTTTTACAGTTCAATCATTTCGTCTTGTCAAAAGTCTCAAGGTATTTCCTATTCCTTTCAGCTGTTACCTACATCTAATTTGCAACTTATAAACCAGCTTTCAAAATCAGTTAAAGATTTAAATAAAAAAGAAATTTGCATCCTCCCATGAAGCCAGTGAATCGGAATGGCTTGAAAGGCTTCATTTTGCCAATCACTGCAACGGGACATCAGGTTCTGCTTCCTCTTGAGAGATAATCCGACATTTTGGAACTGCTTTACCTAACATAGATGTCCCTTTGAAGGATATCATTTGCGAACAGGTCTGTCTGTAATTGTCAAGCTGCCATATGGGGAAGACAGAAAATGGAGGGAAGGTCAGAATAGGCAACAGCACTTAAAAGGTTCTCAATTTTCCCTTTTCTTAGGGACCTGGGTCAAGCAGTTTGCTGATTACCAAATCCAAATTAACTTACCTGCTCTTGTGATATTATCTGAAATCCAAACTTATCTGTCCATATCGACTTTGCCTCATCAGCAGCTGGTAGAACAAAGGTCTTCACATTTAAAAACGCAAGCAATTTCTCAATGCAAGAATACAGGATCTGGAAATATCCCTGCACATATATTTCAATTAAATCAGACTAAGAAAAGCTGCCGCAGATAAAAATTAAATGGACTGAGTCCATCGCAGCTTAAAAGATTAGCAGTAAATTATTAGTCACCAACATGAAGAATATTCATTATATATTAGGTGACTGAGAAGCATAACAATGGTGCAACAATCAAAATTAAGAAATCCAATGTATACTATCACAACAAGCTTTGCATAATCACTAGCAGCAGAGAGATTGATACTACGGAAACTCAACCCATATTTTCATTTACATTTTTTCAACAAATTACATTCATCATCAACCAGCCCAATAATCCACTTCTTACAAGACAAACAAACACTTAAAAATGTACACATATTATTGAAACAAAGTAAATTTTATGGTGTAGAAAAGCCCACATATCAGAAAAAGATTTGCATGAGATCCTTTTGTTTCGTATTGTGACAAACCAGGTCTTTTATTAAATCCCAAAAAACTGAAGTTTAACCTTATAGGGATCTCCCTGTACGCTTCGATTTTATGCATTGCATCGTCTTCAAGTCCTTGTCAATAATCAAATTTAAATATCCAATACTCACTCTAAAAGCTAATACAATAATATATTCCATCAGCAAGCAAGAAATGAAATTCAGTAATGGTATACAATTATATTCGTTCAGAGCACAAAAATATACTAGTGTCGAGAAAAATACACATTTGAAAAAGAGGAGGCTGGGATTAAAGTAAAATTAACTAGGGTCAACGAAATTCCGTATTCTGCACAGCATATTGAACCAACCTTGCGTTGATTACCCATACGAGTAGCAGCTAATGGGAGTTCAGCTATGTCTTGTCCGAAAATCCGAATGATCCCTGCTGATACAACTGATGAGCTGCAAGAATAATAAAGGAATTGTTAACTGAAAATAATAATAATATAATGAAGAATTGACAACTACCACAAGTGGGAAACCCGGTTCTTACTTTACCGTCAATATAGCACAGTACATTCCACTAAAATCTTGGCCCCTAACATTCCTTCTGCACATGTGTGTGTGTGGGGGGTGGGGGGGGGGTGGGGGTAGTATTAGACAAGATATATTGATATATCCACATTCAAGTAACTTACCCATGCCTAACAAAGTACAAAAGGAATTATGTTTACCCATAAACAATAGATGGAATGAAGTCTCTTCCCGTTTCTGTATCGACAATAGGATCAAAACATTCCTGAAAGTAAATTTAGGTATTGCCAGCTTCTCTTAGACAGTTTGAAAGCCAAATAAAGGAAGTTCCATAAGACGGCCATAAAATCACATTATACAACTAAAAAATAAGGCAAATAATATCATGGCATGTGAAAAATATGATAGACTTGATCAAGGGATAGCAGCAGCATCAAGTTTCCAATCGGAGAAAACCATTAAGTTTTCAATTAGACCCATTTCCATACCATTTTCCTTTATCAATTTTTTTCTGCCTGCTCTCCACCCTGAAACACCAATTGACTGAATATGATAAAGGCCAACTAATGTCTACACCAAAAATTCACCCATCTTTGATAAGGAAACTATGCATAGACGATACAACCTTGAAATCTTTAGCTGTACAAGAGGCAACAGTCTGTGGTGAATAGACAGAGCATTCCAATAGAAAAACTATTTTTTAAACTCAGTACTTAAAGTATATTACAAGTTTACTTTTGTACATGAAGATACAGCCTATGAACAAGAACAGTGGTTTCCATCCGATATGAAACCAAACATTTATTCTTGAGTCATGGGAAATCTTGTTTTCAGGCATCTAAATTTCATTCATTGTTTTAACATAAAAATCACTTGAGAATAAAACAGAATAGAACTGAAGAAAAAACATATTTGTGTCAAAACCCACACATAACACAAATAGATTGAAACTACAAAAAAGGTGCTTGTGCTAAAGTCGAGCTCTAAGCTACCATCTGGTTAAAAGCTAAAAGAAACATCAAACCCTTGCACAATAATTCTAATTGGTGCAACAAGTGAACCACAGGCACTTATTTATTATAACCGGAGGGAACTGACTTGGACTATGAACATCAAAACATGATCCAAGAATGCTTACATGAAATATAGCAACAGCCTGTGAGAGTAACACTCTGGTTTCACGAGAAGAAACTTTCGCATTTAAAAGTCTCCAACTCACATCAAGATCGGTATCAGAATCCAAACCATTTTCCTCGTGCTTCTTCCTTGCATCACCCAAAGAAGAGTCTGAGAGCTTTTCTGCCCCAGAACTCACCAAATTTTGCAATGCAGCATATATTCTCTTGCAATGCACAGAACAGAACCATTTTCCTTTGGGAAGTTCCTAATTTTTACAAGTGCATCAAATTTAATCTCAGGGATTGATGTAAGAATTATCGACACAGATAATAGATCAACTATACAAAGATTAGGAACAAACTAGTTTTATTAAATCATATATACAAACCTTTAGATCTGCTATCTTGCATTTTTTCAGACAGCTCACGTGATATTCTTTCTCACACTGGGAAGGAATGAAGACGTAATTGGAATATGGTCATCTGTTTACATCACTAAATTAATGAGGAAAACCTTAAGATAAAACCTGGAGGAATACCTGATCGCACAATATAACCGTGTGCGGACCAAAACCAGATTTGCTATAATCATAGCCTCTGCAAACAAAATAAGCTTGGATATTCAGAATGACTATAATAATTGGGGAAGGTAGTTATTTCAAAATGACTTGGAAACTAATATAAAGGTGAAGATCTGATGTCAAAGATGTTTTTTTGTATATGTGCATTACCGGCAGATTACGCATGTAATAACTTTTAATTCTCCAGGGTTCCTGACAATACGAATGCAACGATTTGTTATCTGCTTGATCGGATCTACACCTGACACCCTACCGGCTGCAACTGCATTAGCATTATGCTCTACAAATTTCTCCCTCTGAAACATGTTTTGGCAATATGTGCAGTACCATTTTCCTGGGGGTATACTTGACAAGGATGCACATTCTGCATGCCAAGGTGAGAATGATGTTAAACAAAGCAGCTTGCTCAGATTATAACTTTTTGAATCCCTAACAGACAAGGTTCACAATTGGAAGAAATTTCCAGATGCAAATATACATGGTATAGATAAAGTTACGGCTACAATCATTCTAGTTTGAGCTGCAGACATTTATACTCACTCTCATAGAAAAATGGCCAAGTTCGATCTTTTCAGGCTCATTATATTCTTGCGCATAGCTTTAAATGAGCTCAATAAGCAATCAAGTTCGAAATATGACAGAAACAAAAGTCAGCAATTGAAGGCCAATTCAAGAAGACTCCTTACGGTAAATGAGATAAAAAAACAGGTTCCTGATTTTAAATCAAAATTTTATAGATGAGAACTCACCAGTTTAAACAATTCATTAAGTTAACCTAAATAACATATATTGGTAACAGTGGCAATTAAGAAGGACGAGGAATATATCCTTTTAAGTAAGAATTTTATAGAAGAGAACTCCAGTTAAAACAATTCATTAAGTTAACCTATCATTGACATATATCGGTAACAGTGGCAGTTTAGGAGAACGGGGGTAAAACTAGCCTTTTCCAAATTATACCTGAAGTGGAGGAATAAGATGCCCATCCACATCATGACCTCACTAATCATACAAACATAACATAATACAAAAAAAAGTCTCTGTTAAATATAAAAGGGGCCATTCGACCTACCAATAGACAGACAAATGTATTTGACAAAGCATCACAGCCTTTAAATTAAATTAATCTAACATTGTAGACGCAATTTTATCAAAACAAAAAAATAAAAATACAAAACTAATTATCTTCTTCATGCCACCCCACCCCACCCCACCCCACCCCACTTCCCTACTTCCACTACACCACAGCCTTAATCAGGGGAGATTTCTCCCCTGTTCGCTGGAAATCTCCCCAGAATCTGCTAATTCGGGGGGGTCATTTCCTTTTTTTTCTTTTTTCATAAAATTTAGTAACATTAATCTATACCATTAGATCATTTTAAAATTAAGGATTTGTTAAATGCATAGGTAGGTGGAAAGGTCCCCAAATATATGTACATACACATACATAGGCACGGTTGATACCGTATAAACACACAAATACATATTTCTTTACATATATATAAACGTGCATAGATCCAATGTAGCTCTTATTGTTTCATCTGAACAGGCATCCAAACCCACCTCTCTCATGCTCCAAAAGGGAGAAGGCGTACTTAAACTTCTCAATTCAGTGTCTTCATCTAACGGATGAAAGCAGGATGCAGATTTCCTTCTAACGGAGGTTTAGATTCTTCTTTCAAATACTACAGCCCCCCTCATTCCCTAAGATGTACGTTGGTATGTGTATAATCCCTCCCACCCCAAAATAAAAAGAAGAATAGGAGAAGAAAATAAGAAGGTAATGAAGAATCTGAAGGAATCTCCAAAACATTAAAAAAATGGGTTCAGCGCAACTAAGAGTTGAAACGGTTGGGCATGTGATCAAGACAAGATGGATACAACTGAAGTGGATTCTCTCATTTGATATTCTCTCACATGCCTTTCTTGGCATTAAAAACTACTCTGGAATGAGCTTTCACCCTTAAGATAGCACAGAAGGTTTTTGATAGAGGAAGAACAAAAAAAATATCTGTATCAATCAATGGAGAAATCAATCGCACCTTTGTGAAAGGCCCTTGGACATCCATCACAAAGCACAAGTTTCCCACCATCTGCACAAATGATGCACAAGTCATCACTGTCTTTAGCAGAACACTCGCGACCTTTCAATAGAGATATGGCAAATTCATGGAGAGACACCCCATTAGATGTGTAGATGTACATATAGCTGCAGAAAATAAAAAGGAAAAATGACATCAGATAAAAAGAAGTCCCATATCGCCAAACTTCAACCAGAAGGGGAGTGGAGAAAGAAGACTAACGGCTTTTTGCGTGATGCCCAACCAGCATGAGCTTCAAACTGAGATGGACTCATCTGCATAATAGGTAATAGTATCAGCACATCAGCTAAAAGCTTCCAGCCAAACTGAACCAGTAAGTAATATTACCAGAATATTGCAGCAACGACAAATTATTCCAGACCCCATTTTATAACCATCACGTAATTTCTGTAAATGGCAAAAAGAAAAATATTACAATACTGAAAAAAATAAAAAATAAAAAAAAAAGCCTGTAGCATTAGTCTGGATCACCTTTCCATGAGAATAATAAGCTACTTCAGTTCCATCAGGCAATCCATCATCCTCAAAAACAATTTTGTGCATCGATTGATCTCTGTGAATAATGACATCATAAGACCAATACAATTTTCTCATAATCTTGAGTAAAAATCGTGAACATCGTCTGCAAGTTTATTTATGTCAACAAAAGCAACAGAGTAGATCAAACCAACTTTTTTGTTATCTTCCATGAACTTTTTTTTGCGGAGAGAGACGAAGATGCACTTTCCGGGGACTTTGAAACTGTAGGGAAATTTTTTGACCTAAAACACAGAAATGGTATATGTAACGAAAATTAAAATATTGTGTCAGGATTGCTCAAATGGAAATTCATCCAGAACAGATAAATATAGACCAACTTCTTTAAGATCTTGTTCCGAGACTTATGTTTCATGGAGCTGTGCAAGGACCCGCTTCCAGTTGCAAACGGAACGGAAGTTGATTTCGATAAATTCACCCAAGAACTTCCAGAAGCTGATCTCGACGACCTTATTATTGCACAAATAAACATGTTAGAGAAGAGAAAATAAACATGCTAGGGAAGAGAAAGAGATTCTAAGGTTCAATTTTTTCAAATGTTTCATTGTGAATAAAGGAAAGGAAAGAAGACCATGAGTGAAAGAAATAGAATAAAACAGAATAACCCACTTCTCTGTTATGCACTGACTCTTGTTTCTTGATGATTTGCGCAATGAAGATTGTCCAGGTGATGTTCCATTTGATCTCAATTCTAAATGTCTAAATATGGTCTAACGTGTAATTTCC
>CAIGRP010121076.1:0-39333 GCA_903798385.1 Fraxinus cuspidata
TTTCTTTTTTTTTTTTGGTAATTTGTGTCACTTTTTTTTTAATTTTGTCGCATTTTTGAGTTTGTCACTTTTTTAATTTGTGTAACTTCTTTTAATTTATGTCACTTTTTTTGAATTCATCACTTTTTTAAAATTTCTTTAACTTTTTTGAATTTTAGTCACTTTTTTTAGTATTTATCACTTTTTTTTTTTGAATTTTTGTCATTTTTTTTAGTGCTATCACTTTTTTCAGTCACCCTCTTGATTTCTATAACTTCTTTAAAGAAATTAAAAAGTGACAATTTTTATAAAAAAGTGACAATGTGTCACTTTTTAATATTATACAGTATTTTTTACTTCCAAAAATTTTTTCATATGATTTTTCAAAAGACTTAATTTTGAGGATATTTATGTTGCCCTATAATCTATGCCTCCATAACCTTGTCAGAAATATATAATTCATTTTTATTTTTCTAATATTCATGTTGGAGCTATTAATTTTACATTCTTCAATTTTAGCTGCATAACTCTAGAACTGAAGAAAAATTGCATCGCAAACAATGAAAAAAGATGTAAAAGATTGCTAGAAGAATCTTTGACTTTCCTATTAAGATTTAGGGTTAGGGTTCAATTTTAAAATGTTAACCTTATTAAGAGAAGTAATTCAAGTTCTTATAGATTGATTTATATTTATATTTTTATTCTATATGAGATTTTCCTTTTAACATGTCCTCGCAGTCTTGAAATTCGTATGCTAATTTTTGGCTTTTAATTAGATCGAATTGTTTGTTGGAGTTTAATGGTTTTGATACCATATTAAAACTTCAAATTTCATCTTAAAATGTCAACATTATTAAGAGGAATGTTCAAAATCTTTATAAATTATTTTATATTTTCATCCTTATTAGACGTGAGATTTTATCCTTTAATAGTTCCAACAAAAAATTATAGTAAACTCAAACAACAAAAATTATAAAATTGATTAATCTAGCCAAACTAATTAAGACTAGTTTGATTATTCTTATAATTGATAAACTTTGAAAACAAATATGAAATATAGAATGACGATTGTTTGTATAGATGTTCTTGGCATGGCATGTTCAAACTCGTAAATTAGACGACCTAGGCATGACATGTTCAAACTCCAGCAAGCACTAATTCTTTGTTCAGACAGTTTTCAGTAAATTGCACATAACTTTTGAGTTTTGATAGAAATTTGGGAATTGTAATCCGTAAAAAGAGCTGAACTCCTTGTTCATTGATCTTTGTAATGGTTATATGATGTCTTGTGGAGATCTTTGTACCGAGTTCTATGCTCTAATTTTCCCACTTAGTAGGCATGTTGCATTCTCATTTCGCTTATTCTGCTTTCAGGTATCAAATCCCTCATCCCTCACTTTACTCTTCATTATAACTTCATGCCACCTTTTTTCTTCTTCGATTTCTCCTTTCAATGCTTATCGCTTGATCTTCACTTCACAATCTCTATTTCTTCTCATTTTCTTGCCAATTTAACAAATGTAGCTTGAGTTTGGGATTTCATCATAAATTACCCAAAAAAAAAAAAAAGCAATAAACAAAAACAAATTTCAATCTCGACGTTTGAATGCCGTACGAACTGATTTTTAATACCTGAAACAAAGGCGTCAAGGTGTGTTCTCGTCTCCCCTTCGATACTTAAGTTAGAAAGAGAATTTATGCTAAATGCTATATACTGAAAATTATGTAAAGGTGTACCTGAATAATGATCTTTGATACTGTATTTATAGATGTTGGTGATGGAGTTCTATACGTCCAAAGTATTCGCAGATCTTGCAGTATGATCCGATTAGTTACTTTGGTGAGGCCGCTACCTTGAGGGTGTGAGACTAAGGTCAGGCGATGTTCGATCCCGAGGTTGGCACAAAAAATTTATAAATGCGAATTGCCAAATTGCCTTCCATTGTTTGTTATGAGTACTTTCGGTATCCTAAACCTATATACAATGGACTTCCATATGAATGACCTGAGCTTGGGCTCCGAGATCACTGCTAAGGGTTCGGCTTCTACCCACTTAGAAAAATATTCTACTGCTACCGCAACAAATTTTAGTTGACCTCTTGCCAAAGGAACATGTCTTCGAATGTCAATTCCCCATTGCTCAAAAGGAGCCGAAGAGTGGACGAGAGTTAGCTCTTCGACGGGATTATGTATGATATTGCCGAATCTCTAGCACATCTCACACCTCCTTACGTAATCCGATACATCTTTCTTCATGCTAGGCTAATAATAACCATATCTTATAAGCTTGTAGGCAAGAGCTCGAACTCTTTGATGATTCCTACACACACCTTCGTGAACTTCAGTCAAGCCTTAGAGTGATTCGGAAGCTCTAGACACCTAAAGTCAGGAAGTGTAATGCTTCTTCGAAATAAGACTCCTCCGATGATACAGTATCTTGATGTTCGAGACCTAATGCTCCTTGCAGCCCCGGGGGTCAGATTGTAAATTCCCATTACTTATGAATTCGATTATCGGGTCCATCCAAGAAGACTCATTGTCAATATTCATGACGCTTGGCTTCTGATTTATACTAGGCTCCATCACCATCTTGATATGTACCGTTCTATCAAGCCCATCTATCCCCATGAAGACAAGCCTAGATAATGCACCGGCCTACGAATTATCAGCTTTGGAAATTTTATGAATTTCGCAACTCTTAAATCGTCTTTTGAGATTATGCACCTTTAAACAATACAAAATCATTTTTCGTCTTTTCTTTCGAAATGTACCCTCAATTTGTCTAACCACTAGCTATGAGCCGTTGAAAACTTTGATGTGTTCGAGCTCAAGATTGTATGCGAGTTCTAGAGCTATGATAACAACTTCATACTCTGGTTCATTATTAGTTACTGTGAATTCGAATCTGAGTACACATTGGATTTCTGCAGTTTTATTCGGATTAGAAATAATGACCCCAGCTCCTGAGCCCGAACTGTTCGATGCTCTATCCACGAAGACTTCTCAAATTTCCAAGGTCTTGTTTTGATCTTTATCCTTTAGCTCCTAGGACTTTGGGGTGAGTTATGCTATAAAGTCAACTAGGGCCTGCGCCGTAATGCAGGTTGTGGCTTGAACTCTATATCAAATTCACCAAGTTCGATTGCCCATTTCAACAATCTTCTCGAGACATTTGGCTTCTGAAGTATGTGTCTGAGGGATTGATCTGTGAATACAACAATTGGATGAGATTGAAAGTATTGATGTAGCTTTCTGGCAACTATGACCAAGGTAAGAGCAAGCTATTCGGCTAATGTATACCGGGTTTCTATATCAAGAAATACTTTACTCACATAATAGATGGGTTGATGGACCTTTCCGAGTTCCTTTACCAGTTCCCAACTTACTACATTTTGAGAAATGGCCAAGTATAACAACAAGGCATCACCAAGTTCCGGCTTGGTGAAAACTGAGGGGTTGCTAATGTTCGTTTAAGTTCTTGGAGGGTTGAATTACATTCCGCATTCCAATCAATGCTTCGGTTGCCTCGAGAACTTTGAAGACGGGAAATAAACTATTTGCTGCTCGAGATATGAATCTGTTCAAAGCCGCTACCTGACCTGTTAATTTCTGAATGTCTATTTTGTTCTTAGAGGGTATCATAGAGACCAAGGCTAGGATCTGGTCAGGATTGGCCTTTATCCCTCTGTGTGTGATCATAAAACATAAGAATTTTTCGGAGTTCACTCTGAATGCACATTTTGTAGGATTGAGTTTCATCTTGTATTTCCATAGTGTAGCGATGACCTCCTCAAGGTCAGTAATATAACAGTTTACTTGCTTGCTTTTAACTACCATGTTGTCCGCATATGCATCGATGTTCTTCCCTATCAAGTCAGCAAATACCTTATTGATAAGTCATTGATATGTTGCACATGCATTCTTCAATCCGAAAGGTATGACCTTGTAGTAGTATATGGTTGAATTAGAAATGAATGAGGTCTTTTCCCGATCCTCTTCGACCATGAAGATTTGGTGATATCTAGAGAATGAATCCAGGAAGCTGTATAGTTTATGACCTGACGTGTAGTCGAAAAGATTATCGATTTGGGGTAGAGAGTAGCTGCCTTTAAGGCATGCTTTGTTTAAATCTGTGAAGTCAATGCAAACTCGTTACTTTCCACTGGCTTTCTTGACAAGGACAACGTTGGCGAGCCAATCGAGATATTTGACTTTTCGAATGAATCATCATTAACGAGCTTAGCAATTTCTTCTCGTATAACCTCTTGCCATTTTGGCACAAACTGTCTTTTCGTTTGTTTTACAGGTCTTGTATTTAGATTTATATTGAATCTGTGTACTGCAACTTTGGGGTCAATTCCAAGTATGTCTTCAACTTTCCAAGTGAATACGTCGATGTTGCGGGAGAGACAACTGATAAGTTTGAGCATGGTTGTAGCATCAAGATCTCCACCAATGGTAACTTTTCTACCAGGCTTGAGCTCAATCTCCGCCAATTTGTCTACTGGGGCAAGTCTTCCAAGATGCTCAAGATCAAGCTCGAGCTCCAAAAGTTGCATGACGTCAGCTTTAATTTTTTGAACGTTGGTAATATAGCATTGTCTAGTTACTGTTTGACTTCCTCGAACTATCCCGACCCCATTACTCGTAGGAATTTCATTTCTAGGTGAAAAGTTCAGACAATGGTTTTAACTCTATTAAGTAGTGGCCTTTTGAATATGGCATTGTAGGCCATGGGAGTACGAACTACCTAGAAGATTGTGATATGTGTCAACTGTTTCTCTTTTGATCCTAAGGTGAGAGTTAACCAAAAATGCCTTCTGGAATGATGACACCACCTCCAAAACCCGGAAGGAAGGTTTTGACTGGCTTGAGTTGTTCGATCGAAATACCCATTTGAATGAAAGCCTCGTAGGATAATACATTAGTTGTGCTTCCATTATCCACCAGAATTCTCTTCATCTCAAAATTAGCAATGATTTTCAATATGAATAAGGCATCATCACGAGGAAAAGATATGCCTTCTAAGTTCTTTGATTCGAAAGTGAAGTATTCCATATTATTAATCTTTGTGCTTGAAATTGATGGATGCTGTCTGGAGTATTGTTTATGCCTGCTGCTCGAGTCCTGTATTTATAGATGTTGATTATATTAATGGTACCCATTGTTGGTTGCTTATTTCATCGGTCTTTTGAAGCCTTATCCTTATTGTGAACAGATGTTTATTATGGCTGATGTAAGCACTTAAAAATTCCTCTTGATGTGAGCTTTAATTTCTCGCTTCAGGGCGAAGCAATCTCCGGTCGTGTGCCCACGATCTCAATGAAATCGCAGTACTTGCTTCTATCACGGGTATTCGACGGAGTTCACAACCTTGTAGGCCATTTCAGCTTCTTAAGATCCTTGATCTCCATCAGAATGTTAGATCTCGTGGTGTTCAATCGAGTGAAGAATGCTGGAGAGGGGGTCTTGCCTTGGCTTACGCCGGAAAGATCCGACGTAGGTTAAACTCATGTGGCCTTTTCTGCTCAGGCTTACTTGATGACAGGGTATCTCTCCTTGGGGACATGTTTTCCTCCATGTTGATGTATTTCTTAGCTCGGGTAAGTAGGTCAGTCACTAATTTGGGAGAGATATTTGACAGAGACATTTCGAATGCTTCACATCACTTATGTCATATATTAAGGTAGAGACAGTGGCTGTGATATCTAAATAGAGAATCTAAAGTCTTTCTTTATTAAACCTTTTTATGAATTCATTGGGTCATTAACACATCTGCATGAGTTATGCGGTTGTCTTCATGATACGCTTGCTGCTATCAAAGAAAAAAGGAGAATTTATTGGTCAAGTCTGAAAAAGAAGCTATGAAGTTGGGTTCCAATGTGGAAAACCAATCCCTAGCTGCATTAGTGAGCGTCTGAGGAAAATCTTTGCACATTACTGCATTAGGTGCAACCTGCAAGTTTATGATATCCGTGTATATGTTGAGATGATTAATGGGGTCGATTGTCCCATCGCATGCCTTTACCCGTGGATATTTAAATATGTCTGACAGAGGGTATGATAAGACTTTAAGGGTGAAAGGGGTGTTAGGGATAAACCCTGTTGTTGCCTAAGTATTCCAAAGCATAATAGCCTCGATCTCGTCTTGAATAATCCTGGGAAGATCCGCAGAGTCCATCGTAATTGATCTCGAACCCGAGGTCATATGAGGTATACCAGAGGTTCTAACATCACCATTTCTAGGACCAGTAGCTCGAGCATCCGCCATAGGAACACCTTATGGTAGTGGTACTGGATGTGGATTTGTTTGAGTTAACAGTTGAGTTAGCGAGGCAACCTGTTGTCGAAGCTCCTCAAACGCTTCAGGAGCAATGATTAGTGGTGGGGTGTTGTTTTTCCTAACGATTCCTCTCGTGGAACCAGAGGATCTTCAGCGTGGGGCTAGTTTGGAGCGTATGAGTTTGTTGAAGGGTGTCGTGAACGAGTGTTAACCATGAATTTTGGTAGCGCTTTCCACAGACAGTGTCAGTGATGCTACCAAAAATTTGGCAATGCGAGATCTTGATATGGATGTTTGAATGCCGCACGAACTGATCTTCAATACCTGAAACAAAGGCACCAAGGTGTGTCATCGTCGTCCCTCCGATACTTAAATTAAAGAGAGAATTTATGCCAAAGGCTATATGCTAGAAATTATGTAAATGCATACTTGAATAATGAATATTGGTTCTGTATTTATAAATGTTGGTTATGGAGTTCTAAAAGAATTCAACCACTTGTGGTCCTTATCCTTATCATGTAAGGTGTTTGTGTTATGTTGAAAGTGTTATGTTTGAGTTTGAATCAAACTTTTGGTAGGTTGGCGGTTTCGATTAGGATAAAGGTTAGATCAAAATAGGATTAATGTTTCTAATGGGTATGAGATAAGGACAAGGGCATCGTTATTATGAAGCACACCCTAACCTCTAATGCCCAACCTCAATATATAGCCCAACCTCAACCCTTGGACATTTTGGTGGAGGTGAGTTCAAGCTTCTGAGCTCGAGTTCTTGGAAAGGGACCATATTTTCTCGTATCATATATCAACTCCAACAACGGGATATATATAAATTATCTTAGAATACAAACCTAAATAAATATATAAAATATACTCATCAAATACTTAAATTAAAATTTTCTACATATTAATGAGGTCGAGCTCTCTACTAAGAAATTCTGACTAAAATTTTCTACATATTAATGAGGTCCAGCTCTTTACTAAGAAATTCTGACCAAGTGAGGGGAATTTATTAATCGTGATTTGTAGAAATAATGGGCTCTAACTTTACTTTTAACAAATTCTTTTTTATCACTTTAATCATCAATTTAACACATTTTAGAGACTAACATTACATATATTAATATAGTGAATCTTTTTCAGTGTATCATAATCATAGAAACACATAATCAAAAGAATGTTTTTACATTTTGATTTGAAGTTACCTAATACTATGAATATGATATTGACGTCGTCTTCCATTGTATCTATAAGATGTTAGACAACATGTGATGTATTGCTAATTTAATTTAAAAGTAATAAAGAATAAAATCATTTCAAGAACTTTGTATTCATCTTATGAACACAACTTTGTTTTAGTTATCGGAATTGATCTCATGAGCACTTGCTAAGCACTAAGTGATGTGGCCCACCACCTATTATAGTGTACCATGTTATTCGAGTGATAAGCATAAGTTAAACACTGATATTTAGGAGATCAGTCCTGATTGGTTATATACCAAGTATTACCTACTAAAACTAAGCACGTATAACGTTGTTAATCGTATAGTATGAAACACCAAATGCATGATTAAATTACATGCTATTGCCATGAGAAACCTGTTGCCAGTCACACGATTATCACCATTTTTTACTGATATGTTAAATATTCCTCAAAATAAAGTTCTTCTTTTTTTGAAAATAATGTTTGATCTGAATAAAATTCAATGCAAAACCCTACAAATAAATGCAGCGGTTACCTGCTTATTTTCTTGAATAAATTAATGAAATGATGATGTCTGCAATCCAAAAAATAAATGCAAAAACTGAAACATTTTCTTTTTTTTGTTTAGTTCCATTAGTGTTAAGTATCAATTCATGTGTCGTGAGACTACGGTTTCATTTGATAATGTAGTAGTAGTTTCACGCCACATAGACGAGTAATGTTACTTATCATTGGATAATGAATCGTGAAGTCACTATCACCTAGATTGATAATGTTCCCATTAATAATAAATAATATTATTAAGAGTAATGATTTAAAATATTTAAATCATAATATTAATTGATATATTATCAGTCAATGATCATCGATAATCTCGATACATAAACATTATTTTATTACTCCCTCCGTCCCACTTATATATGCTTACTTTCTTTATTTTCTTATTCCAATTATATAGTCTTGTTTCTTTATTAAGAATATTTTGTTTTGTTTGTTTACTAATATACCATTATTTCTTTACTACTTTCAATAATAATTTACTACTGGTTATTGATAATTAAATGAGGGTAAACTAAGAAAGTTTTTAGTAAAAATTGTTTTTCCAATATCATTAAATAAGATTTCTTAATTCGTGTGAAAAACAAAACAAGCATATATAAATGTGACGGAGATAGTATTAAACATAAGCAGAGTGCTTAACATTACTGAATCTGCGCATACAGATGTCAAAATTCAGAACACCACCTCACATAACTGCAATGCATGCAAATCTACTATGGATCTATGGATAAGGATAACTTAATTTGTGTCTTGAATTCAGTGCAGATAATTAAGTAATCACCAAATACAATTAATTGTTTTTCATCAAAAGAATTAAACCAAAAAACTCCATGCAAAAGTCAGCTTAAAATTTAAGGGTTTTTTGCATTAAACCTAGAACTGTAAAAATCTTGAATAAAGTGCCCCATTGGTGTCAGAATTTTTGATGTTTCCATGTGTTTTTCTGTATCTTTAGCCACTGCATGTCAAGCAGGTGACATCATATATATGCCAAACGCCACCTCTTCCTCCCTCGCCTATATATACAACATTTGTCTTTCACATAGGTATATTTCTTGTTTGTTAAAAGTTTTTCAGTCTTTCTTTCCTTCTGTTGTTAGCCATGTTCTCTAAAGATGATGCTCGTACTGCTGTTGGGATTATAGGTCAGTTCTTGATTTTATGTTCAACAGCTATTTCCTGTGTATATGCTTGTATACATATGGAGTTTTGAGTTTTAGTGGTGGTTGGGCGGTGGTCTGTGGGAGCAGTGGCGGAGCTATGGTTTTTGCGAGGGAGACTAGAAAATTTTCAAAATCTTGAGGCCACCCCGGCCTTCTGGCTACCCCAGTGGGGGATACGTTCTCCTGAATTTTGGACCGTCTTATTAAAGTATTTCTCGAATTTTGAGGTTCTTTTCGGGTGAAAAGTTGAAGTGACTTTTTTTTATTTTATACCTTTCAATTAAACGTGAATTTGATTTGTTTATTCAACCATTGCAATAATAATTGATATAATTATTATTACAGTGTCACCTACTATTTTATTATTGAACAATTTAAAATATTTTTTTTTTCTATCAAATCACCCCCTCATCACTGTTCTAGCATTGCTTTTAACGATTTTTATGATGGTTTAACCCTTGTTTATTTTCAGGAAACATCATTGCACTAATATTGTTTTTGTCACCCGCGTGAGTTCCTTTTTCTATTTCTTTTTTAAAATATAATTGTTTGATTTTATTAATCTCTTTTGCATAAAAATGATTAAATTTAAAATTATTTTGTTTTATAATTCAGGCCAACATTTTATCGAATATGGAAGAAAAAATCAGTGGAACAGTACTCACCAGTGCCATACCTAGCCACCTTTGTGAATTGTGGGCTATGGGTTCTGTACGGACTGCCAATGGTGCACCCACATAGCACCCTAGTCGTGACCATAAATGGTACAGGGTTTGTAATCGAGGTTATATATTTGTTACTCTTTCTTATATACTCTGATAGAAAGAAGAGGCTGAGGTTGGTGTTAATAGTGGCGGCGGAATGCCTGTTCATGGCGGTCTTGGCCCTTCTCGTCCTAACTTTGGTCCATTCGATAAAACTCCGGTCGGCCATTGTTGGGAGCATATGCATGGTGGGTAACATTATGATGTACGCTTCACCGTTAGCAGTGATGGTGAGTTTGCTACACTTTTGAAAGATTTCGAGCATGTTTGGGGTGGCTTAAAAGAAGTAAAATTATGTATTTTAGATAAGTTACATTTATATTTGGCAAACCAATTTTCCTTATAAACAAAATCAGTATGACAAATTATTGTGTTTGCTGCAGAAACTGGTGATCACCACAAGAAGTGTAGAGTTTATGCCCTTTTTTCTTTCCCTTTTCTCCTTTCTCAATGGCATTAGTTGGACTACTTACGCCCTCATTCGTTTTGATCCCTTCATCGCAGTAATTATTCTCGATCTTTCGCCTTTTATTATCATCTTTAAATTATTAAAAACTCCATTCTTATCAGTCTAACTGTGATTTTTGTGATGATCAAGGCACCTAATGGAATGGGTTCATTACTTGGTTTGGCTCAGTTAATTCTATATGCCACCTTCTACAAATCAACCCGAAGAATGATGACTGAAAGGAAGGCCAAATCTGAGGTGGGCTTGGTAGAAAAAGCATCTGCAGGATATACCAAGAGATCCAACACTGAAATTCAAAATGGCAATGTTTTAGAAGTTTGATGGAGTAAGCCATTTTGCAGCCTCGAAAAACTCTTTTCCTATGTAATTTTATCTTACTTTTCCTTTGCTTGTTTTCAAAAAGAACTAGAAAGAATGCAACAGAAAAGTTGGCGTGGATTGTTTTAAGTGATTGTTTTTGTTGCTTGCTCAAATAATCATAGTCGCCGACTGTACGATGGTATAGGTGACATGTTGGAAAATTGGCGTTAATTAGTTGGTTTAACCAACTTTTGACCAATTATTTTAGTGGGTCCATCAGTTTGACAAAAGATTTATTTGATAGAGTATTTTCCACTCCATGAATAGATTATTGTAATATATATATTTTCTCATAATTAGGGTGAATGAACAATTAAGAAAAAAAAAAAAGACCACTTTACGTAGAAATAAATTGGAAATAAAAATTGGTGGGAAATTGAAAAATTATAATCAAACATAGAAAAACTAGAAGAATTGAAACCACTTTATATTTTTCAAATTTGGGACTTGGGTTTGAACCCTAAAGAGTACAAGTAGTCTTTAAAAGGCGGGATAAAAACGTTAGTAGGTTCGTCGGTTCTTGCAATTTGGAGTGCTACTATTACAAATCGACATCATTGTATCTTGAGAGACAAGTGCCAGAAGACCGTCAGCACCAATACTTGACATTATCGTCTTAAGGAAAAATAGTCGAACTCTTGCCTCAACCATGTCATTTTATTTTGTTCATTTTTGCAAGTCGGTATTCTACCCAACTGTTTATTCATCGCAAAAGACTATTTTATAAATAAATTATTGCATAGCAAAATCATTATTTGCCAACAATTTTAAAACGAAATTGGCAAGTAATACTATATCTGCCGTACCCCCTAACAATGCTCATGGGGAGAAATCGAAAAAAATTCACGGGAGTGGATTTTAAGAGATGACAACAAAAAATACTGTTTTATTTCACAATTCCGAATTTGAAAAAATTCTTGAGTGATGATGCTCCAACCATTGAGGGGGAGGAAACAAATCCTTAAAAACTAGCAACATTCAATGCATGGAGTCATAATGACTTTTTGTGCAAGAATTACATCTCAATTGCCTTAACAACACACTAATCGGTCAAGACAACTACATTACAGTGAGAATAATTGAAAAATAAGTACAAAACAGAATATGTTGTCCGCATATTACCTACAGCCATTTGACGAACAAGAGAAGTTGGACTTGCAATTTGTTGTTCAATGGATGAGATATTTACCTCATTAACCTGTTTAGAAAGAATGAGTCTAGTGCCAAATTGGTGAGAATGGGCTGTCATGTTTGCAATTAAGCTCATAGCGCCCTCGGGAGTTTTATCTACCAACGCATATCCACTAACATCATCAGTTATACTCTTATCAGTAGGTAGAAGGCCTTCATAGAAATATTGGATGAGAAGTTGCTCACTAATTTGATGATAGGGGCAACTTGGACATAACTTCTTGAAACGTCCCAATATGCACGTAGGGATTATCTGTTGTCATGTCTTACACCATATATTTCTTTTCGAATGTTGGCTACCCTTGAAGTTGGAAAATATTTCTTTAAAAACAACATCTTCATCTCGTCCCATGTGGTAATACTTCCGGAGGATAGATAATAGAGACATCCTTAGTCGAATCATTTAAAGAAAATGGAAAAGCTCTTAATTTAATCTGCTATTCAGTCACTCCCGTGGGTTTCATGCTCGTGCAGACCACATGAAACTCATTTAGATGTTTACAAGGATCTTAAACTACAAGATTATGAAAAATGGGCAAGAGATGTCCATATTTTAATTCAAAGGTAGTAGTAGCATCTAAAGTAGGAAACATCATGCATAATGGTTGTTGATTCAAATTAAGGGTTGCAAGCTCTTTCAAAGTTCGATTTCCAGCCATAACTTCCTTCTCCCCCAAATCAAAATTACTAGCAAATAGGAGATTAGGATCGAGATTGTTCTCTTTGACATTCCGTCAAGTGCCAATCCATGCACAAAGTTCTCTCTATTTCTTGATCGTACTGAAAATCACCTTGATTAGAAGATCGAGTTACAATTATACACGATCAAAGAAACTCTAACGAATTATGAAAAATAAGTAAGGAAAAGATAGAGTAAAAGAAAAATGAACAAAAATTCTATGCTAAAATACAGAAAAATAATAAAATGCCTAAAAACCCTAGAAAACAATGAAAATAATATTGCTCAGAATGTCGTTTTCCTTCAAAATATAAAAAGGCTTAGTCCAATCAGAGTCAAAATTCTTCCGAAACCTCAAATATAGGAAATTAACAATTTTTTTGAATAAAATAAACAAATAAGAAGCACAAAAATAAATTAAATCATTCCCCCGACAATGGCGCCAAAATTTGGTGTGCTGTTAACTTCTAAAAACAAATGTAGTAGCGAAAGCAAGGGTCGATCCCACGAAGAATGATTAATTTAATTTTTTGCTATGTAAACGATGATTGGAGGGTTTGATTATACGCAACATCTTTAAATAAATCAACTAATGAATAATTCAAATTAAAATAACTAAAGTAATCAAAAGGACATACCTTGGTCTAAATCCACATTCACCATTGGAACTTCACAAGTGATCATAAATGCAAATATATATTAATTCACTTTGAATAGTCACCGTTGGAATTATTTTCCTATTTATCCTTAATTGTAGTTAATTAGAAAACAAGCGAACAAATTAACCATCATTACTAAACAACTCAAGACAAGCGTTATGGATTTAATCTAGTAACCTCCTTAATAATTAGAGAAATCGATGAAAGTAAATAATACAATCACAAGCGGTTGTATTTAATCTAGTCAAATGTTCTTCCTAAAATTTAATAATTTTTAACGCAACAAATCATTAAACTATAGTTGCTTCATAAATTAAAGAGATCAAATAATTACGAATTTGATATTTAACTTGGCGATAGATTGCAACGGATAATAAATTAGTAGGCATCCTAGCAATTAAACGCAACAATCATGAAAATAAGTGTAAAAGAACATTCAATACTCAAAACATGAATAAAACAATGAAAATAATTTAGATCTCATAATTTTATTAGTTCTGAGACTTCAATTTCCTTCCACCAAGTACAAAAGTTTAGCCATATAGGAGAATTCTAAGAGCAAAAAGAGAGAATTCAGTTTCCTTCGACCAAGTACAATAATTTAATTACTCATGAAAAATTCTAAAAGCAAAAGAGAGAAAAAAGTGGAATGGGGGCGTCTGTATCTTTTCTGGACAGTCTTAGGGTTTAAAAACAATTTTGAAATATGTTTCCACAAGTGTTTGAGTCAAATTCGAAAACCAGATTTTGCGCACCGGAAATGCTCTATGTGACCACATAATAGAAGTGGATGTGACCGCATAGTTAATTTGAACTTGGCCCTGAAATTTCTTGAAATAACAGATGCGACCGCATTATTTTAAAGCTATGTGACTGCATAACTTTATCTACTTCTACCAGACAGTCTTTAGTATTTTGGTTATATTTTTCTTTTTGATATCCGATTGATGCGATTCAAGATACGTTGAAAAGCTAACTCAAAGGGCTACAAATCGTCTGGTAATACAATTTTCAGTTCGAATGTTTCCTATACCAAAAATGGGTCTCAAATTGAGGCTGAAAATCTGAATCATTACTTTTTTTTGTTGGGAGTTGATATGTGATAATACTTTAATTATATTTCATCCCTTTGGCTTCTTTCCTCATTCAATTGATGCCCAACACTCTCAAATCTTCATCCTGAGGTTCGACGTAACTTTTGAGTATTTGCATTTCAGTCCCCGAACTTTCTATTTCTTCCATTTTAGTCATTTTCACTTGCTTCTTCTAAATTCCACCATATTCATCCAATTGTAACATAAATCAAAATATAAAAATACTGAGTACATTTAGGTATTAATTAATTACAAAATCATCGGATAAAGGGATGAAAAATATAGCATTTTACATTCTCATCAAAATTATATTCATTCATACCTGCATTATTCTATATTTTGAATTTTTGTCTCGAATATTATTTTCGTGCATTTTAGTCCTATTGTTTTAGAGATAAAAAAACATTAGTAGATTCATCGAATCTTATAATTTGGAGTGCTATTATTACAAGTCGATGTCGTTGTATTTTGGGTGACGAGTGCCGGACGATCGTCAGAACCAATGCGAGACATTATCGTCTTAAAGAGAAATAGTCAAACTCTTGCCTCGACCATTATCATTTTATTTTATTCAATTTTGCAAGTTGGTATTTTGCCCAACTATTTATTCATCGCAAAATATTATTTTGAAAATAAATTATTGTGCGGTAAAATCATTTTTTGCCAACAACATAATCATCATCGTTGGATACGCCATACAGTTGTCAACGATTATTGACGATAATGTTGTCAGTGATTTTATCGATAATATTCACTATAGATGATCGTCCATATGACTATTGATAATTCTAATTAAAATGAATATATGATTCAAAATTATGGCACACCTTCGTCGACGATTATCGACACACATTCATTGGCGATTACAAATAGCAATGTTGTCGAGATGTTGTGAACACCGATGATGCTTCAACGTCGAGAACTTATGAATGTCATTCACAATTTTTTATATTTGTATTAGATATTGATATTATTCCTTAAAATATTACTTATTTATAAGTTATTATTCAAATTTTATTTTGCTTGTAATTGAATTTTTGTTAGAATTTAATTTAATATTTTTACAAATTTATTCAAATTTTTCTTTAGGAAATTAAATTTGCTAAACTATATATATAAAATTGCGGCTAACTCATTAACGCTTGAGTAGATTCTTCTTCGGCAATGACATTCTTACTAAGCGAAGAAGAAAAGGAAATTATAAAGAAATACACGTTCATTAAAAGCGCAAGTGTACGATTGAGATGAAGTGCGAGTTTAGAGTCGTTCTATAAGGATTCAGGCTGAAAAACTAATAAGCGAACGCATCACGCTGCTAACATTCATCATCCAGTGGACAACCCTTGGGCTTCCTCAATTGAGTATTAAAATTACTTAAAAGCAAATATTGTAATTGATTTTCTACAATTTTGAAGAAAATTTGATATTTTGATAGCATCAAGACTTTAACTCTACCTATATTAAATATTCTTTTTTAATCACAATTTTCCGGATTCGACCAATACATGATTTGATGATCAGCTTTCTTAACATATCTAATGGTCTCTTCTATTTTTATGTACGATAATCATACATCTTTATGAAATACGCGAGTACGTAAAAATAAGTTAAAAACATTGAACATATTAAAGATCATAGAAAGTGTAGGAGTGTATCTTGACTCTATTGAACTCTAGATATTTGATAAAATGTGCTAAACTTATTTTTAACCTCGAAAACAAAATAATCTTAATTGATAAGTTATTGAAAGCTTAAAGAAACTAACAAACATTCCATCAAATACGTAATTACAAAAACACATAATTGATCCAAGTAAACATCACCCCAAATAGAGAAGAATATAGACAAGTTGTGCTTCGTCTTGAAACTTCAATTGTCACACGAAAAATCTTAGCAAATAATGGACAAAACTACCCCGGAATGTTAAAATATCAGAAATCCCGTAGGCTTCATGATTGGTCTTGCTCGAGCAACAACTCTGTGCAGCTTGAGGTATAGCCAAATTATAAAAAAATCCATCATTCTGACTCTCGAGCACATATCCTGCCTAGCTCGAGCGCCATGCTTCATATTTTGCTGATGTAGTAATGAAAGGTTTATTTAAGCCTGTGTTTGAGAAAATGATGGACAAGCTAGGATTGTTTAATTTGTATAACAACTTAAGGTAGTTGTCTACTCATGAGCTCGGCTCGTCACTGCTAGGATTGTTTTATTTGTTTAACAGCTTGAGGTAGTGGTGATCTACCCAAGAGCTCGGCTTGTCAAAGTACGAGCCGAGCTCAAGCTCGTTTGAGCACTAGCCGAGCTCTGCTTAGCTCACGAGCTTGTAACCTCACAAGTCAAGCTAAGCCCACGAGCTTTTTTTTTTTT
Source organism: Fraxinus cuspidata (assembly GCA_903798385.1). Taxonomy (NCBI): domain Eukaryota; kingdom Viridiplantae; phylum Streptophyta; class Magnoliopsida; order Lamiales; family Oleaceae; genus Fraxinus; species Fraxinus cuspidata. The sequence continues at coordinate 16,774 of CAIGRP010121076.1, forward strand.
TTTTCCTTCACATTTTTTACGAGCTCGTGAACATTAGGCTCGTGGGCCCACGAGCCGTTAGCAAGCTCGACGGCAGGCGAACCCTCGGCTCGGCTCGGCTCAGCTCGGGCTCGTCCCGAAACAAGTTTGAGCCGTCCATGGACTGAGCTTTGATGAGTCAAGCCGCCGAGCTACTAGACCCTTTTGTCACCCCTAGTTTGAAGGTGAGCGTTGAAGATTTCAAAAATTAAGGGCTGATTTGTGGAACTGATTTGGTTCCTTATTGTTAGGATTGAGTTTGTTTCCTTATCTATATCTCAATTTCAAATTGTGGTTATCTCAATTATGTAGCTATCCCTATAATAGTGGATTGCAGTTGTACATCCTAAACCTATAAATACATGTAATCTGATTAGTTAAATACAAGAGAAATTATTCCTTGTAGTGTTCTTCATTCTGTTCTCCTTCACCGGTTTTTAATGAGGGCTCAATTTAACAATTACAACAGAAAATTTTGTCAAAAATATACAAAATTTACACTTGAATTATCCTAACGAAGCAAGAATATTCTACAACAACTGAATCATCCTAACGGAGCAAGAATGTTTCTATAGCTTAAATACACTTAACCCTTTCCTCATTCGCCTGAGCTCTCACATGAGCTCCCCAGATTGGCCGTAGTATCATATGAACACAGAGTCTAATTATATTTCCACTAGATGATCTCGAAATATCAATGCATTCCCGCAAGTCTGCTTCACAAGTTATTAGCACCCAATCATCATCGTCGTCTAGATCCTTAATATCAAAAGTGCCCAACTCTATCTTCAGCCTCTTAGCCACTTCTTCCTTAAACTTGATAATACCAGAATCCACACAAAGTTGAAACCTGATTATATAGTCTTATGTATGTGGCTTTTATGGTGATGGTTTTCACCTCTGACCTGGAAGAAAATTGCGGCATTGGGTGAATAGGTATATCTATGGAATATTTAGGCAGTACATCAGGACACGGTGGTCTTGTCCAACTGTTTTCTGGGGCATCTTCATCAAACAGAGATTCACTACAAATTTTTCAGATCATGTGAGCTCCCCGCGTCCTCAATCAGCATCCCTCCAAAGGGCATTTGGGGAACCATAACAAAATCATTACGGATTGGAAACACAGCTGATAAATTAATTTCTCCCATTTGTTGACATGGCAATTCTGATGATCCTTCTACATCTATGCGGGGTTCATCAATGGGTGAAACAACTGGATCCTTTTCTGGGTATGCACCATTACCAAGGCAAGGGCTACCTTGACGTGAACTTTGGGAAGCAGAGGTTCCTGTGCTCTCCTCTTAAGCCACTCCCAGTTTTGGATGGGTTTAAGCCTTCGCCTGGGAAAAGCCCAGTTTCCTGAGGAATGAGATCCTCAGTTCCTGAAAACCTACCTCTTGGAATATGATTTAATGTCTCGTCCTGTGCATCATCTCCAGGTGCCTTGCAAATGGGAACTTCATTCTTATCTTGCCGAAATCCAGATGGTCCAGAGCCAGGTGAAGTTTGTAGATTTGTTTTATTTGCAATTGGTGGCCAAGAAATTGAACCAACAGCAACAGGAACTGAATTCTCAGCCAAAGTAGTCAAATTAAATCCTCCTTCGGCACCTTGTGCGGATTGAATTACATGCTTTAGCGTTTTGAAATGGAATGATTAATTTTGTTTATCTTGCGAGAGGGCCATCGAGATATCCCATGCTGCCTGCAGATGCGCTTCATTGTAGTCGGACAAACTGTAAAAGTAAAAAAACCTTGATGATAAGCACTTCATCAAATTACTACAAAGCCAAAAAAATGGAAGAAGAAGAAAGAAAAAGAAAAAAGGAAAGAAAGATGGCAAAGCAACAGGTATTACATAAGCTTACCACCAAGACTCTTTGCAGCATCCTTTAGACTACCAGAAAAATATTGCTGCAGAACTTCTAAGCTAATTGTTTTCTCTGCCTTGCCCGGTCTTTTCTTTGGTTTCTTGCACATATCTTTATTCTCCACAGCAGATGCTGCATTTTGAACTTCAGCAGTACTAGCAGCACATCCTTTATCGTTGTTAGCAGCAAATACTGGGATTAATGGCTGGCGTTCCAGCAAATCAGGATGAACTGTGTCTCCATTTGGTAAGCAATCTGATCTGGGAGGAGATAATGAAGTTAAGTCTGGCCTTGAGATAAGTTTTTCACTCATGGATGCCTTAATAAACTCAGTGGATTGTCGCTCATGTTCTAAATCTTTCCCTGAAGCAACTCTCAGGCTCCCAAAATGCTGTTTCATTGTCTCGAAAATTGAATCCAAAATGATCTGCTGGTCTCTGTAGTCTAGGATGTTGGGGGGCAGAAAAAATTCTAGAATGTAGTCATCATTTTCAGTATGTGTGCTCCGTAGACAAATAGCAAAGCTGCTTTTCAACCCAAACATTCGTGCATAATGTACCAAGGGGTACTCTGTTTTGCAAAATTCTGTTATATCTGGGCAGAAACATGAGTTACGCAATGCAAATGCCCTCCCAGTAACACCCTGCCCCTTTTGCAAGTGATGCTCAACACAAGCATCACGAAAACCCCAAATGTGAGCATCCACTACATAAAATGCTACATCCGTTGTGGACATACAAACCTGTCCCATGCAGCTTCCATCGAAGCTACTGCAAGTTTTCTTAAAACCCCCACCATCTGCTAGGACGCTGCGATGCCTACATGGAATCCATATTTGAGCCAGAGGTAACGTGTGAGTTTCACAAACCACGGTCAGTATTTCCAATATTTCTGCCAGTGCATTTTGTCGACCTTCATTGCATATCTGGTTTAAGAGATATAGCCAAGTACATAGATTTTATCATAAAAAGAATTCACTCATAATGATAGGATCTTCACTAAGTTGCTACTTACCTGTGTGCTTTGACGATCCAAGACCTCAGAACTTTTCAAATTTACAGCCTGCAGAGAAATTGAATTTATGCAACTAATAAATCCTCAACAAGACCATGAAAGCATGAGACAAGACTTGACTAACACAGAGTTGCTACTCCAAATTCAAGCACCCTTGCAGCAGTGATAATTATGTGGAATAAAGATAATTTCACGGTCAGCAGAAAACCTTTTTTGGAGGTTAAAAGAAGGAAAGAATCATATGCATATCTATAGATGAACCTCCATTAGGAAATAAATCTTTAAAAGTACACTAGTCTCAAGCAAGCATAAAATTGAGGTGATTAGCATCCTAAAATAACAGTAGAGTAGTGAGTTACATTGAGAAAGTGGATCCATTCGTCAAAGTTCTAACCGTCCATAACAAGAAATTCAAAGAATAGTTGTGGCTAATTATGCATCAAAGGTTTTCCATAGTGAATATTGTGAAATCAATGTTCGGGCCTGGGATATCCATGACAACCATTAGCAGCGTTGATGCATAAGCAATAAGAAGATAATATCTTGATGTAATTGACAACTATGTATCAACTATGTAAAAGATAACACCTATATCACATGTCCAAATCAATTTTACTGGCGAAGAGAAAAATCCAAAAAAAAAGTAGACAAGCAAACAATTCCGATGGAGACCCGTAGATTTGCATTCTGCTGCTAATAGATGAATATCAAATGAGGTTGAAGTAATAAATGAATTGGAGAGGGAAATAACCAACCTCAAGTGCCTTGCAAACTTTATCAACCTCAGGAGCATAGTTAATCTTCTGGGAAGTCATTATAAGCTCAACTACGCCAACGCAAGACTGACCAGAAGGCTCAAATACAGGCAAAGCCAAGGTTCCTTGGACATTGTAATGCAGAGCATGGTTTAGTCGCAAAAACTCTTTACTGGAATAATACTGGACATTGGGGGTCCATTCTGGCAACTTTTGCCGAAACACGCGACCTGGAAGTCCAAGGACATCAGTATCTCCATCCAAAGAAAACATATACATCAAAGAAACCAGCCTATACTGGTGAAGCCCATTACTATTTGGGTCAAGAACAAAAGGCTGCCCTGCAGTTGTCAAGAAATACTGACCACCAGCCTTCACGGGTGCCCAAACCTGGGCTAATACGAGCTGTTCAGTCAAATCTTTAAAGTACCGAAGGGCCCGCGTCATCCTCTCCTTGATAATACAAGTTCCATCTGGTTTATCAATTGGCAGAATTCCTACTAATGGAGATGGCAGTTTCCATTTTTCATCATTTCCCAGTGAACTTTGAGTCATTGCCTCAGGATTAACTGCAATAATTCAAATAACCAATATTAATGCGAGTACACATCAGTCCATTGGATTCAATAATGCGATAACATATCTTCAATAACTTGCCGGTGCTACTTCAGGGAAACTAGAGTACAATTCATATACAGTTTTGTCGGTACAGACAATTAAGTTAATAATCATCAAGGTGACAACAGGCAGACAAACCTTTGACTTCCAATTTTTCGGTCTTTCTAATTTTAACACAGCAATAGAAGAAATTAAAACAGAATATGTTGGTTTAACTTTACTTTTAGACAGTTTGTTTGCTAATACAGGGGAACTGAATTGATTAACGGTTTGGAGTATGAAGTTTCGTTTTAAATTCCAAGTTTAAGAAATGGTAAAAAATTTCTTCTTTGCTATTTTCCTCTTATCATTGATAAACATGAGACTGAACAAACACCATTATCATGAAGCTAAGGCTTGTTTAAAATTTTCACAAAGCCTGGATTTTTCCTCAGATACGGGAGAGAGTTGACTTCTGAAACTAAAATGAAAAACTCACTAAATCAGTAAACCTAAATTAATAAAGACACGAAACTCTCCACAAAATTATGGAAAAGTCAATAAAAAGTTGGACTACGAAGTCATACAGGACAGAATTCTGGAGCAGTCAGATAGCCGGAAACTACCAGCTGGAGCTCCGGCAGACTTCTCTTCAGAAAAGGACCAGAGAGGCGAGCAAGGCTGCTCGGTGTTAGAGAACGGAAAAGGCGACTCAGAATTCCCCCCCGCAAAGATCTGATCCAACGGCCAGAAAGACTCGAGCTCGAGTTCCAAATCCATAATCGGCCCAGCCGTGGTCGGCGGCGAATTGCGTAATAGTTTCTTACTTTCTTCTTCAGGTTCAAAGGACATTCCAGGAGGAAAATTTTTCCCTTTCAGTTTGTGCTGGTTATGTAGCGGGGAGAGAAAAGTGGTGAAGGAAGAGGATTGGAATTGATTATGGTAAAATAGGGACTCAGCTGATTCCCAAATTCGATTGACAAATTGCTGGAATCTGCTATTCGCAGCACGTTTTGCAACTTGATGTTCGTCGTCATCTTGATATGGATAAGCAATCGTTTTCTCTTCACCAAAGTTTTTGACCTTCACCGTTTAATTTAAGATTTACCCCCCATCGAAGAGTAATGCTATTTGACTATCGACAGTGTTTAATGCTATTTGGTCCGATAATACACAAAATCACGTTCTAATATTTCGTAAATGAAATTATTTGGATCTGTCGATGGTAAAAATTTTATCAACTAATTTTTCTTGCCTAGTCAATATTTACTTTTCCTAAGGCTCATTCACTTTTATGCTTAAATCGAGTAAGCCCATATTTGAGTCACATTAAAATTTTCATTCTTATTTTTCTACTCATTTTTAACTACACATTCTTTAATAAAATAATATTTTCTATCGCATTGATAAATTTTCTTTCTTTTTCTAACACACATTCTCCATCATCTACGATTTCAAAATACATTCGTCCAAAATAATGTTGCTCAAACACACCCTAAATTGTTATTTTAGAGGGAATTTTTGAATTTGCATCTTATTTTTCGTGGAAGTATTTATAGACTTTCGTATGAATTTCGAGTCATTCTAAAAAAATGAGATATGGTGATTTGAATCGACAATCGATTATGTTATGCTTCACATTATATTAGTTAGTTTGATTTAAATTAAATTCAAACTTTTAATAAATTTTGATAAGGATGGATAAAATGTGCCAATGAAATGTTGTTAAAAATTTTGGGTTCATTATTTAATTGAAAATAATTTTTGGCAAATAAGGTCCAACAAGAATTTTATTAGATATTGTTTGATCTCTTTTTTTTTTAAATATATTTTTCTCTATTTTATTTTTCAATCACATATTTTTTCAACAAAATAATATTTCACGTAATTCAAAAAATTTTCAATCATTTTTATTCACACATTCTCCGTCGATTTATTATTTCAAAATACATTTCGCTCAAACAGTGGGGTCAAACAGAATGCCAAATTAAAAATTAGTTTTTAAAGAATAAGAATTTAAACCAAAAATTAAACAAGACTGCACATTATTTTCCCGCCGCTGGAATTCAACGCAGACTCGCCCCCTCTTTCTTTCTCCTTCTCTGAATTACAAATTGGCGATTCAAATAATGCGTATTTTTTTATGGAGGATATGAAGCGGTGGAGCGTGACGTACACAAAGCACGTCAAGCAAAAGCGGAAAGTGTATCACGATGGCTTCTTAGAACTGCAATCCTCTGCCCGCAAGGTCTTTCTCTTTCTGTTTTAATCTTTTTCATCCGTAAAGCGTATACATGTATTTGTTTTAGGTGGATGGTTTTTTATCCGTTTAGAATAATATAATTTCGTGTATTATGCTTTAATTAGAACAGATGAGTTGCTAATTTCTGTATTTTCATACAGTTTTGATTAAGCTGAATAATTATTGAAATCCAGTGAAAAATTGATGGAGGATAGTGTGTTATTATTATTTTTAATTGTAAACTGTAATGCGTACAATCATGAGTTCCTCTCTGTAACTATGAGAATGTACTTAAAATAAGTTGCAATTTTTTGTTCAGTTATCAAAACTTTGCTATTTGGGTGAATACACATTCTTTTGATAAGCTTTTGAAGATGGTGCAATTTACCTTTTGGATTATACTTCAGGTCTGATATAAGCTTTTCCAGCTTTTCCAATTATATATCTATCTAGTTCATCATGCTTTTCTTTGGTGAAATCATATCCTGAATAAATTGAACCTTTGACAATATTGTCTGATTAATATTGATATCGGTTATTTTTCAATTGTATTTGTATTTATGCTTTTATAGTAATTTTTTTAATCATCACTAGGTCATGCTCTATGATGACTGTGAGAAGCTCTTGGAAAGTAGGTTTGTGAAGAAAGATGATGTTATTGAATCTGGTGAAACACTGGCATTTGCTTCCCATCTTGTTGACATTGGTGATCTATATGGAGATCATAAACCTGTTTCTGGTTTAAGTTTTCAAAGAAAAGATGAGAAGGTTTTGGAGAAGTTGGGATCATTACACAACAATAAATTTGGACACAACTCCAATTCTATTGGTATTTATTTTCCACTTGATTGTTTAATAAGTTGAAGCAATCTTTCTTGTTATGCACATTATCATTCCATGTCTAATCATTACATGTTTCCTTTCAAAGATATTAAGACTAACTGCGGGAAGAAGAAAGCTAGAGTGATTAGTTTAAGCCCATCACAAAAGATTATTAGAGGTTTGTTCAACCACCTCCATTATGCTTTTTTTTCAAAGTGAGTACCCTTTTTCTTCCACACATTCGGTCACTGGCAAAACCACATGTAAATGCTTGATGGCTCAGTGTTGTGGTGGCGTTGGCAACAGCCAGCAGCTAAGATCCTCATTTTCAATACTGCTTCTTGTTTGCATAAAGGATTCGCTTATATGAGTTATCATCTTCCTTTAATCCTATCATTTCTTGCTATATGTTATCCTTAAAGAAGAAAGGCTAAATGCTGACATATGCAAATTCTGCATGGTCTGATAGCATATTTATGAGATATCTGACATTTCAGAGTACAAGAAGAGTGAAACAAACAAGTATTGTTTCTCACCTAGTTGTTCAGATACGATGAAATCCAGTACAACAGGTTAGTTATAGAATGAATCATGCTTCTAATTATATTACAATGAATCCCACTTTCTTTATGTTTTTCATCGAATGTTTTGTACCTTTCATATTGTTATAATGTCATGAACTTCAGTCTGACATTCCTTTCTGAAGATTTTACAATTTCTCATTCCTAATTTTCAACTTAGAGTGGGAGGTCTTGTACACTACACAAATTCATCAAAAGGCAAAGAAGTTTCATGATGGATTTTTAAAGCTTGTAGTTCATGGATCACAAAGGAGGCAGGTACATTCCAACAGAATATTTTTCTTGCAACTAATTTTTACAGTCTGTTTCTGTAATATTTAGTCAATTATGAAATGGCTATTCTCAGATTTTAAAGGAGCAATAATGAACATTAATTTGGCATTGTGTTCTAAATGTGTAATCAAATGCTGGCTTCATCAAAAACGCTAACTCAATGATGTCTTTACCTTTACTCATGCTATCTGTTCTTTTAAAAGCTTAGACTCTTCTTGTATTTCTAACTTCCTCCAAAGCTACTTTTCCATTTCAAAATTTTAATAGTTTTTTGGGCCACTTAGAGTTGAAGTGATATGCATGGATACCCTTGGGAATGTATATAATTTGGGAACAGTTCATTGAATCTTGTCCTCATATGTTACAAGATGGTATGAGGAATTCCAAGAGGAAGGTGATCTGCAACTATGAGGATCTTATGAGTTAGGAGTCAACTTTGATTGTAAACAGATTTCTATTTCACACAGCATTCAACAGGTAAGATAAGCTTTGCAAAGCGTTTTTCTGACACATTCAGGATGGAGCTAAGATTTGTTTTCCTTTCGAGCTCTAAAAAGTCTAAGTAAAGTTAAAATTTCAGTTTTAAGATGGGGAGGAGATTGGATTTGGGTGACAGACAGACAGATTTCAATAACATGATACCTAAAATAGTTGAAGGGGTAGAAAGCCAGGAGAAATACGAAGTTATATGAAGACGAGCTTCTTGATTTCAATTAAATATTGACATTGTAACAGTTACTGGAATAGAAAGAATTTAATACTTGGGAAGCTTGCTGCGGCAAATAGTCTCTACATCAGAATGATTTAACTGTCTTTCGATGAATACTTCCAACCAATGTTGGAAGTTAATATCGAAATAATTTAGTCTCTGCTACCCATTTTCCATTTTAAAACTCAGTGCTAATGAAGTTCCTTCCCTTTTCTTGTTCTTCTTTTCCCTTGAAAATTAAGTTGAAGAAAATATCATTTTAGTACAGGTTCGATACCAAAAGCTCCTGGTTTTCTGGGGGTTATATAGTAATGTTCATGAGATATTCACAAAGCACCGGCCTTGCTCACTCACTCTCTCTCTCAATCACAGAACACATGCACAGAACTTATATATATAGGTGTTGTAGTCGGTTGATTATACTAGCATGGAAATGGAGAAACACTACCTTAGAGAAGTTTAGACTCTTCCCATCATGTTGGAAAACAAGAAAGATCCAGAAATGGGGAAACAAAGAACTAAAGGGAAGACCAGTGAACTAGGAAGCAAGTACACTCTAGAACCATCAAATCGGTGTTGATCTTCAGAGAACGTCATAGAATTCATGAAACGTTCACTATTACCAATACTCGTTTATAACAAGATGGCATGAGGAACACCAGTAGGAAGATGTATCTGCAACTGGGAGCATCTTGTGTGTTACACATCAACTTTTTGTACACGGGTTTCAATTTTCGCATCAGCATGTACATGTAAGATGAACTATTCTAAGTGTTTTCATGAAACATTACATATGGAACTGAGTTTATGTTTTGAATTTTTACTCTTTTTGAGTTGTATCAAAGTCAAAAGAAGGTGAAATTTTAGTCTCAAGAGGGGGAGGGGATTGGAGTTAGAAGAGAGACAGGCAGTGCATAAAATAATTGAAGGGGTAGATAGCCAGAATATATACCAAGTTACGTGATAATGTGCTGTTTGATCTCAGTTAAATACTGACATTTAAATAGTTAGATACACGGTAAAGTAAAAAAAAATAAAAACACTTGAGAATCTTACTGCTACTTTGTTGCCAGTGCTTTATGCAGTCTTTGAATCAGAATGATTTAACTGTTTTTAGTTGAACTCTTTCAACCAAATGTGGAGTTGAGATTGAAGAAATATAGAACTTCTGCAACCTGTTCTCATTTTAAAACTCACTGCTAATTAAGTTTCCCTTCCCTTTTCCCATTCTTCTTTTTCCACCTAAAGATTAAGTTTCCGATTTTCATTTAGTATAGTTCTGATATGTAAGGATCCTGTCCTTCTGGATTGTCCGTTCTAAAGCCAATGGGATGTACACATCTTAATGTAAATGTTTCAAGTTTTATATCTGACTCAGCATATATATTTTTAAACTTGTCAAGCTATCAACCTGTCATTTAGTTTAGTGATTATTGTAATTAACACATTGGAGATATCATCATGTCTACATCATTCTCGTGCACTCAATGTGCGCTGTTGCTCATCATATTCAGGTCATGCTGTATGACACAACCAGGAGACTCTTGGATAACAGGTTTCTGAAAAGGGATGAAATAGTCAGTTTTGGTGAATTATTAGTATTTGACTGTCATTTAGTAGACATTGGAGAGCTTGAAAAAGACAATAAGCCTCCAAAGGACTTGGCTCTTCGAGGAATAAATTGTGAAGCTGTTGTTAAAACTGAGACAACTTATAATCAAGCGATCCATAATGATGGCAAATTTCATGCCGGTATATCTGCCCTTTTCCTAATTTTTTTTCATTTTTATGAAGCATACTATTTTCTTTCTGCTATTTATAGAGTAAGATTTTTTTTCTTCCACTTTTAGTTTAATTCAATGTAGGGAGTTATTTAATATTTTGTTACACGTGTATCCTTGGGTCCTTTATTAAAGGATGACATCTTATCATCCATTCTGCATCCATAAGGTATCTTTTCTTGTACATGTTAGATGATGTCTACACTTTTTACTTCTATCCTTTCTAGATTTTCAATGTAGCAGATTCTATTTCTCCCCAGGAGGTCAGAAAACGCATCCGTATTCATCTAATCACCAAAAGAATTTACTTTCATATTACCCCAGGCCCATATAATATGTGAAACTGCTGTTATTATTCTCCACACTCTCTTTTTCTCCATCCATGATACCAGCACTTGAGTTTTGATCCCTGCTGATTGCAGATCTATGCATATCAAAAATTAATCAAAGTCTTTGCGAATGGCAATTTGTTATCACTGCCTTAAATTTACATTAAATCTCTATCAAATCAACTTTTGAACTGGATATTTCTCTGAAGAATAATAGTTTCTGATGATAGTCGAAATTTTGGTATTACTATGTCTCATGATTTAGCCTCTGTTTGGAAAAATCTATAGATTGTTTATAAATGGTCAAATTTATTTTCAACCGCATATTCCAGTGGACGCACAAGTACTATCCACTTATCTACCACTCATTTCTATCTATTTATAAATTCTTCCCAAATGGTGGCTTAAAGGTTTTTTTTTGGGTCTTACATAACGATTTTGAGTGTGTTCTCTTATAGTAAATAATATTTAGCATTGTAAAGGAGTGTTTGATGGATATTTTTGAGGAAAAAATGTATTTTAAATAGTGATATAATGGGAAATATGAAGTTAAAAAGTAATGAAAAGTTATTGATACGATGGAAAATGTTATTTTATTGAAAAATGTGTGGTTGAAAATGAGTTTTGAAAGAATGTGTGTAAATAAGGGGCTTAAAAGAGCCTGAATTTTTAGTTTGTTTTTATTTTACCAAGGTCCAAGCTCATGTTTCTTTCCTTCTGTCCTAGCACTTGAATATCACAGAATATAGGTAATTAATGATACTTGGTACTTTGTCTCAGTCTCAGTCTCAGTAATCTAATCTGTTGACAATTCTCCCCATTGTCGCAAGAAGCAATTTCAATAAAATCGTTACACTGACCAATCAGAATTTCGAATCTTCTATACTCAAGTGTTGTTAACGACCAATTAGAACCTGAATCTTCAGAATTCTTTCTTAGTTTTGAGTTGTTTTATTTGATATTTTTGTTGATAACTTGTTTATTCTGCATGCCTTGCGTTGAATGCATAGGAAGACCTCAAAACAAGATTTTTCCAGGGAAATGCATGGTCTTAAATGATAGAAGCTCCAAGATTGATGATGCAAAATTAAGTTGGACAGTCTCTGCAAATAAGCCTAGACGTGCTGGTAAGATGTTATCTGAAACATTATGATGTTAATGTATTTTCCATATGGGTCCAAATCATTTTTTCCAGAGCAAATATATAAAGGTTCTGAGAGGAAGACTTTTTGTTGTTTTTTCTATGAAATTTATTTTTTGTGTTTATTCTAATTATTCTATTAACCTTGAATCTCAACATTGTGTCCAATTCCATGCTTATTTGATATTTTCTCCCATTTGAATTAGTATTCTGGTCAAGAGCAGAGTTACACGTGGACCCCTCCATGATATGATATGATATTAATATGCATGTAAGTTGGACCTCGTGTTACTGCAGTAATTACCTACTTGCCCAAAAAATCATTGAGAACTTCCTGAATAACTCTTAATAAACACATTTAATTATGGGAATGCGGGTCAACTAGAATATTCAGAAGATTTAGATGCCAAATCTTGGAATGAGGTCAAGGCATTTCATTGTCCATCACGAGGACTGAATTTGTTGTGTGACAATGGAGATATTTGCACTTCAGAAACTAATATTGACAAGATGGGAAGGCTCCTCCTTTGAATATTTTCGATTTAGGTCTGAGAACAATGCTATGTGTCAGTTCCTGAGAAAGTGATTTGCACAAGATGCGCATTGCAAATTGAGTGATGGGTAATAAAACTGTCACTTTATCAGCAACTGCGAATTCAAAACTTTGCCTCTAGGTTTTCTATCTTAAGAAGACTGAATAATATGCCCTTGCGTTGTATATTAGTTGATCTTGCGGTTTCAAGAGTCCTGCCAAGTCTGTGTGTATCCACATTGCTCTAGAATATGAGTTTCCATAAATTACAACAGTAGAGTTATCGAGTCCCTCGTACATGCAACTAAGTGAAGTGTTAACTTGAGCAAATAGTTTATCTAATCTACATGCAACTAATTTTTTTGCAACATTTATCACTTGGTTCATTTTGTATTCTGCTGATCACTCGAGAAAGGAATGAATGCTCTTCACCTGTAAGTGTCTAAAGCCATCCCCCGTATCATCTTTCATTGCATTAATTGTGTCATCTACTTTGGCATCTTGCTTGATGTATCGATGGATTAGAAAAAAAAATAGGTCTTCTGCAGGTCCCTATTTGTGTTATCAGTGACCGCAAATAAATGATTGCTCATGCACTGTCTATTATATCCGAATATTAATGCCTAATTTCATTTTAGGCCATTTTTAGTAGTTTTTCTTGTATACCTCTTACTCAGGTCTGCAGCTAATCAAATGTTTTGTTTTGTCTTTCTAATGGCAGCCCATGAAATCTTGTCCAATCTCCGAAAATCCACGTCTCAGGAGAATATTGTTGCAGTGAAAAGAGCATTGGTGGAGGAGATCGATGAGGCACAATCTTCAGATGTCATTCATTCTAATATCAAAAACCAGTTACAAGAACAAGCACAAGGATGCAATGGAAGTGTGCTAAAGGAATTGAATAGAAAAACAAAATCAATTCATGATTGTAGCGCTGAAAATTTTAAATCTGAAGCTGTTAATGAAGACCTTCCCATTGGTGCTGAAAAAGTGGGAGATGATGACAAAAGAGGAGAATCTCAAACTAGGACTGTCAGGTCCCATCTCAGGTATGCATTTCTAAATAAGAGTGACTGCTAGAATACAATTGTCTTAGGCTGGACACTAAGAAATTATTTTTTTAAGTGCAGCAAGTATTTTTATTTCTCGACTCTCTTATGTCAGCTGTGCTTTGTTAGGCACCACTACATCATTTGATTATAAACATCCTCTAAAATGGTTGTGGCAGAATTCATGTAGTCTGCAGGTTTTAAAAAGTAAACATCGTTGTTCCCCTGATGCAAAAAACAGTTGCGTTCTCATATAACTGAACCTCCCTTACCAATGAGTTTGGAGCCTTCTATTTGCCCCTCAAACAGGTCATTTTCATTTTTAATGGACATTAGAATTAGTCCTGGGCTTTCTAGGTCCAGAATTATGAGAATGTCTCAATTTTGGTGAATACGTGCTGCTGAGAATAGTACACAATGCCAAGAATGTATCAGTTTTTTTTCCCTCAATTTATGGCAGGTCAGGAACAACAAACTGTTCAACTCCCATCCTTAGTTTAGAAGGCACTGAGTTCATTGAGTCGACATCAGTTTCTCCAGCCGTGGGGTCACAGAAATTGGCTGCTTCGGTGCTGGATATTGAGGGACAAACACCATTAGGATCAATGCCACCCAACAGATCAAATAAAAAAAAAGAAATTGAAAGCCGTCCTCAACTAGTTTCATACGAAGGCAAGTTTTACCTTTGTTATATACACTGCCAAGTGCCAACTTCCAACTGTTTATTTCATAGCTTTCAATGATATTATACCCGTGCAGAGAATCCAACTAAAATCGTTCCTACAGTAATACCTGGTCTCTGCTCCAGTCAACAACCCAAGGTAATTTCTTGAAACTCTCAACAGGTCTGAATATAGTGCTACTTAATTTTAGCAGTTTTCTTCTTGGTTTTTGACATGCAATACGACTTTAATGGTTGATGCGGTAAGAAAGTAAAAGCGAAATGTCTCATCTTAATACAACTTTCTCATTGGTGTAGCTATGTGAAGATAACCAAGTAACTGCTGCTAGATGCTACGAAGGATCTTCTCATGTTGGTACTGTCGCTACAAATGGTCGTATTGCAGATGATATCTATGACGTTGTACGGCCCAAGCAGGATTTCAATACTATTGAAATGGACGATTTCCCAAGTTTTGATCTAGGAATTTGAACACGAGACATTGCTGAAAGAATTTTGAATGAGAAAAATTACTTGGGCCACGTTTGAGCCACATTATATTTTTTATTCTCATTTTTCTACTTATTTTTAACCACACATTCTTCAATAAAATAATATTTTCATCACATCAATAACTTCTTCTTTTTTTTCAACCGCATATTTCATATCACATCAATAAAAAAAATGCATTCTCTCCACAAAAATGCCTACCAAACTGAGGCTTACAATAGTATCAAAAGTTACATTGCCGCAATGCAGAAAACATGTCAAATCAGACTCCTCTCATGCCATCAGATTATAGATTCCACTCCTTAAATTCACTGGCGACATCGTATGGTCGGTTATCTACACCTTCATTGTTGTTCCTTCGAATTTCACGCCGTATGGGATAACGAGATAAAGGCTGATTTTACTACATTAATTTGAGTCATGTCTGAAGGTGAGACCTAACTTGAAGCCCTTAATTATTCACCTACAGTAGTAGTTTTTGATGTCATTAGTTGAGCTGTGTAACATGAAAACTTGACAATACACATCCATTAAGCTTTGATTTGAAAAAAAAAAACCTCCCTCAAGCTCCAAATCTTTTTGCCATGATATCATCTCACAGCTTGTTTGAAGAACACAAGGACCGGTCTCTAATCTGAGTTTCATGAAACATTACACTGTTTGCCATATTATACTTCTGCATCTAATGAGGTAAAGTTAAATTAGGATTTACTTTTTTACTTCAAGAAAAAGTTACTTTGGAAATCATAGATGTTAAAATGAGAAGTCTGATTGGTTAAAAATACGAAACATATGAAAAGAAATTCCGCCAGCAATCTATTTTTCATCCTCAACAATTCTTTTCCAAATAAGAATGAAAATCTTCCACGCGAAAGAACATTTTAAGCATCTAGAATTCGAAAATACAGAACAGAAGCACGGACAAGATGGGGGCAGCTAATCTTCACACAATCCGTTCCAACTCCCTTGCATAACTGAGCGTCTGGTTGATCAGCTGCAGAGAAGGAATCTCCTTGCAAGGTGCAGATTCTTTAGCTCTTTGGAAGAACACAAAACCTTCCCTTATCTCCCACTCTGGATGTTCCTGCAATCGCAATAGATTACAATTAGCGCTATTGCTTCCTTTATAGCAACAAGAAGATGAATGTGCAACAAGAACTCCGAACCAAAGTTGACAGGTACCCTTATTTATATGTTTGGTAAAGCTTTTTCAAGCTTATAAGCCAGTTAAAAATCATTTTTATCCACGCAATCCTAGGAGCCACAACTTTTATCCATTTTTTATCCACAAATTTCATAAGACCCACAGCTTATAATCTATAAAAAGCTTTACCAAACATACACTTAACAACAATTAGTATGAATATTCCATTGACAAGCAAAGGATAGTGAGGGAATGCGTAAGGTTATGATAGGTATGAGGTGCAAGGAAGCTTTACCTCCTCAATATATTTAACCAATTCTAGGTCAGAAGAAAACAGCAGCATTTGTCGAGCATCGTTTATTGAAAGACTGTCATAAGCCTTTTCACTGCATCCAGCAATCTCATCCCTAAAATAACAAACAAACTATCATGTGCCAAAAACCAACTCACATGTTAAAATAAATCAGATATCAACATACACTCAATCCACAAGCAATATCTCTAATGCAAGTAAGGCTGGTATAAGTCGACTTTACGCACAAAACCATTGAGGTTATTAGTGGTCATTTATGACTCTACAAGAAACAACAATGGACAGAACCAGTGTCCGTAATAAGATATTAAGTGCTACGTGAAGAAGCCTCTTACAACTCTTCTCCACTTCTTTCCAAGAAAAAAACATAAGCCTTCAGTTGGCTAATTTTTTAAATGATTTATAAATCATTTATAAATGATCATATTTCATTATCAATCACATATTTCATCGAACACATAAGCGCTATTTACTTATCCACCACTTATTTCTATTTATTTATAAATTAACCATTATAAATTCCCCCCAAATGGAGGCTAAATATAAAAAGATGAGTTTGATATATGATGGTGTCAAATCAATTCCATCTACCAAGAAAATAATATATGAAGTAGTGTGATTAGGTACTATCTATATATTTTACCTGACCGTCTTCGCCAGCAAGTCCATGAAATAAACATAAATTTCATGAGGTACAGTCTGTCTAGCACTCAACACACGGTTATAAGCTCCTTCCATGAAGGATTGTTCCAATTCAATTGCATGCTTGATACAAGGGTTCTCTAAAGCACTAGAAGGAAGCAATTCCAACTCAGTGTGAAATTCAGCAATTCTGTTTTGCACGAGGAGTCTCAGAAGGTTGAGACCTAATATCGGATGCTCCTGAGAGGATGGTTGTAGACCACTGCTCAATCAAGTGAAAGGATCATAAGCATTGTCTTTAAACAAAAATATGCTGCACCAAAACTGACATCGTAAGAACTTTCCAAAAATTTACATTGAATACGTTATGGAGAATCAATATACCAATTAAAGAAAGATAATTACTGGGTATCTGTATAATAAGGTTTCAGTTGGAAAAAATCCCTCTCCAAAGCATCCTGATCCTCAATCTTTACACTTAGAAAGACTGCATGCTCGTATATGTCCCCTGTAGTTTATCAGAGTATAGATATTACTACTGAAAAAAAGAAAATTCAAAAAGAGTTAATAAAGATTGCCACAAGAGATATCAGATAGAGTAGGAGGTTATTATTACTAGCAAGCGTCCGTTCCTGGATGGCATTTGGTGTTTCTTCAAATAATGGAGGTAGACTCTTAAATTCTGTCAACGTAACCTGCAACGTGAAATATAACATAACTTACACTATATACTACTGACAATGATCATAAAATGCATTCGAATGCAGTACCCCATGATAAACAAAGAGCAGTTAGGCGTTCTCAATAAACATGGGGTTGGCTATGTAAACAACAACTAAAAATTTGGCTTTATTATTCCCAACAGCTTTAGCTTTATTATTCCTAACAAAATTAAAGTTGTCTACTCGAATTCTTATTCGCAACTCAATTTGATCTGAAAAAAATATATATATATATATATATTTTTTTTTTTTNTATATATTTTTTTTTTTTTTCTTCACTTCATCTAATTTGCATTATTCCTGTAAACAGTATATCAGATCCTATTCAATTCATCTTTCTTTAGTCACAAACAAACCTAATCAACCAAAAGAATTGCTATTTGAAATAGAAGACACAATTTAGCTTCAACTATTTCCTATTCCTAATCTGGTTAAATTATCGTTCAATGCTGCAAACCTTAGTCTTTAACCTAAGCCTCCATTCCATACTCTTCCTCCTATGTTTGAACTTATAAAGCCTTGTACCAGTCATGTCAATAATAAAATCAAGGAAACATGTTTCGCAAGCTCAACTAAATCATTCAGATAATGATTCATGTCAAAAAAATTCCTACTACTTCCCCCATCAGATCTTACACTCGTAAATGCTCCATTACACATATCATTTTCAATAGAAATTCCTTTTCTTAGTCAAGCACCATAGCAGTTATCTACAGACCTATTGCATACCCATTGTTTAGAAAAGGCGAAATTGGGCACCGAGTCACTTTCCTTTTTGAGGCGATGCTTACTCACCCAAAAAAAAAAAAAATAATAATAATAATACAAAAATAATTCGTTGTCGTAGCCAAAGTTCTGCATCATCGCTGATGTACTGTAATTCTAGAGCACGTGTTGTGTTTGGACTAATAATTTATCGTTGATTAATAAACAATAAAAAAATAGGGTAGGTTTTAATACATAATATATTTTCAAAGTTGATTTATAAATAATTAAAGAAATTAGTGGATTTCCAATGCATGCGAACCAATACAATTTGTAACGTTTAAATAAAAACCGGGGCCCACGTCATTAAAGAGAGGCACAAGCCTCTTATTGTTTGAGGCATTTGCAATGAAGCTTACGTCTCAATCAATTGAGGCTTAAACCTCTTGAAACCCATTAAATGTTCGCACCTCAATGTCGCCTTTCTAAACCATGTACACAACTTTCCTAAAAAAAAAATACATCAAAATTTTCTCTTTCTCTGTATCTTTCTTCCAATGAGATTTTCCTTGTATCTCTCTCTGGCATAATGCAAAACTAATAATCCATACTCAATCACCCTGTTCCATTATTTTATTGTATGATTTACAAGCTTTATATCACTATATTTTATAATCCTCTTCCTCATTCTTCAAACATAAAAGATTACTTCACATATACATTTTTATACTCAAAATACATCAACAAAAATTCACCTCAATCTATTTATTTTCCCCATATTACCCCCTTTATAGCCTCCTTAGCTTCAAAAGTTAACAAAAACCCATTGAGTTCAAACCATGGTTTAAAAAGGCAACATTGAGGTGGTTAGAATTTGCACTAAAGTGCAAACATTTTATGGGTTCAATGAGGCTTACGCATGTATTGATTGTGGCATAAACCTCAATTGCATGTCACAAACTATAAGACGTATGAGCCTCCATTTAATGACCTGGCCCCACTTTTTAAACCCAACAAATTTCATTAGTTGACATGCTTTTGAAATCCATTAATTTCTTTATTATTTATTAATCAACTATACATCAGCTTTGGAAATTCAATACATGTTAAAACCTACATTATCTCGCCTTTTTAAACTTTGTTAGAAACTAACATACAAATCCACTCATTTTCTTCTTTGAAGAAAATATTTGTAACTTCTTCTGATAAATAAGAAAAAACATCCTAATGTGTTTCCCATAATTTTGATTGCTTGATAATGCTTTCTTTCACTCTTTTCCCATCTATAATAGAACAAACAGGAAAAACTCATTTTTTTAGCTTTCTTGAGTTAGAACTCTAATCGAGTGGACCTGCTCCTACGCCATTGAGCAGGAAATTCGTGAAACCTCATTTTACCGTCAGCACATTTCTTTTCATTATAAATGCTTTCTAATTTCCCAAACTTGTAAAGCCATGAAATAGTACTATCTTCATTAACACGGCCTACATTTTCCGCACAAAATTCCTATCATTTTAAACTGCCTATTTCTATTATTCTACCATTAAATGTTCAAAGCAAAAATTGCAAAAATTAATCAGGCCATACAAAATCCCTCAGATCGAACACCATGACATACTCCTTACAACTGCTTTAATTGAACAGGTATAATTATCATTAGTAAGACAAAACCCGATTATTTCTGAATCCTGTAAAACACATACATCATGATAAAGTTGGGGAAACAATGTAAGTGTTCAATTTCAGCGAACCTTGAAAAATCATAAAAAAAATGAAGGGTTTCGAGCGAACAAAATTGTACCTTGAGCTGAGAGAGAAGTTTTATGCAAGTATCAAAATCCTTCCGTACAAACGCCGATTTGAATAGCTGGAATATTTGGGACACCTCTGTGAATTTGGGATCCATCTCACTGTCTCTCTCCAACTTTCTATTATCTTCTTTCTTCACAAAAAACAGCGAGTAAAATCTTGATTACAAAGGGTTGCGTTTTTGTAATCGCGACGTCCAACACCCATTATTCAGCACAATGAACTCTTAACCTTAAAGACAAATATACCCTTCATTTCAAAATTAAAAAGTTGAATTTCTCCCCAAGTTGAATTTCCCATTTCAAAATCAAAATTCAGCACAACACCCTTTTTTTTTTATTATTTAAATTTGGTCTACGACCAATGTAGAAAAGTGGTCAAATCAACCTACAATCTACTACAATTTCCTAAACAAGGGGATTATTGAGAAGTTTTGGTTGGGAATCTACTTAATTATGCGCAGCGAAAAATAAAATTATATTTCAATTCTTATACAAGAATCTGCTTTGTGTTTAGATAGAAATTGTGATAAAACTAATACATTTTATGAATTCCACAAACTCCTTTACTTTTTCTTGAACTCCAATGATCACGATCTGCAATCCAACCTGTACAATTGTCCAGCCTCCAATGGTGATCCACATAGAGACCAAGAATGACGGCTAGAGTTTAATTAATACCTTTGATGAATTCCACAAACTCCTTTGCTTTTTCTTGAACTCCAATGATCACGATCTGCAATCCAAGCTGTCCAATTGTCCAGCCTCCAATGGTGATCCACACAGAGAACAAGAATGACGGCTATGATTTTCTTTTCTTGTGCTAGCAAGAATAATAAATTATTTCATACAATTTTCAAACCCTAACAACATATTAATATAAGTCCAAGCGGGCTGGCCCATCTATTAAAATTAACTCGATTCATTATTTAATTAATCAAATTAATTAAATATGGTCCATGAATTAATTAATCCAATTAATTAATTGGGCATATTAATAAGCAACCTAATTAATTAATCATCCAACACTTGTCAATTAATTAATTGGTAAAATCTTATTCTTCTGGTTATCTTTTATGTGTGACCCATTAGGTTCCCAATTACGATGTCTAACGACGTGAATTATTATTTTGATCTAATCAAAGTTGATAAATTAAAACACCTCATTTAATTTATCACTAATTCACATTCATCGTCACAAATTGACATCTAGCAATGTGTCGAGCAATACACGTGCCGGGAAATGTCACGTGGTGTGACAAAACAAAATTTGTTAGTTTACCATGAAACTTTAATCATTTCGTCATATGATCCGATCAATTACGAGATATGAATAAGTGTCAATCTCGTTTATCGATCATTTCTTTTATCCCACTGTGAAGTCAATTTTCGACTTATGAGTTCATCTTGGCCAAGGATTTCATTATCAACTTAACTGGATAAAATGTAGATCATAATCTCTTACTATCTAAGAATGACGAATCATTTATCGATCATTCACAACATTCATATGATTCTTGACATACCCGAATGATGTTGTATTAGTGACCTTTAGTAGAACAACATCTAATATCACCAAAGTATGACTATCCTCATATAAAGCACTATGATGACCCTAAATCAAATGACAAATTTCATTACCGAACGTTAGAGATTAACCATTAATACTCAAATAGTTGTCCATGTGGAATCTTCCAACGGGTCTCCAATGTTTTGTTCTATTACAAAATATATACGTGTTCATTCAAGTGTCACCACACTTTAGCTTGTGAGATCAGCCACTTACTTCACAAATAAGAATGTCGCACGTTATGGTCTATCCGCAATAACGATATCCGTATCTCGTTATTACTTCCACCATGGACGATTTAAGCCTCAATCATATGTAATTTTTATCTCACAATCACAATTCCTTGTGATTAACAAATCACCAAGACTTGAATCTACATATTCTATTATTTAATTTATTAGAATATTAATTCAATTAAATAATAGATATTGCCATAAATATGTTTCGATTATATATATATTAAAAGTGTTTATGTTCAAAGTTGATTGGACTTAGGGCATAACACTTACAAACTCTCACTTGCACTAGATCCAGTCACTTATGTATCTTATACCATAAGAGTCTACATGGCGGTCATGTTTATGTTATGACAATTCTTTGTCAGTGGATCTGCAGTTTAATAACTTGTTGGAATTCGTTCTTTCTTTACGTCATTTCATTGTATTATCTTTCATATGAGATAATACCGCCTTAGCACATGTTTGGATCATTGATGAGACGTTAGTTCATTCGTTTGCACGATAGCTCCATTGTTATCATAATGCAGAA
>CAIGRP010121077.1:0-14100 GCA_903798385.1 Fraxinus cuspidata
CATTTAAACTTAAAAAAAATTAAAAAAGTAAAAAGACAGATGCATACAACGCATGCAACTGTATTTTATGTTACTTAGTCATAGGTTGGTGACGGGCTACGAGCCGGCCCGAGCTCGATCTTTTTTCAAGCCAAAATGAGCCCGAGCCACCCGAGCCGACGATCTTTTTTACCATCCATACCCATTAGTCGCTGCTTGCTACCTGTTAGCCCATTACTTGGCCCAATTCATAGCAGTCATCTCCTCTAAACCATAATTCTAGCCAATGGCAATAACCAACATACACCGTCGTTAGCACATCTGTGACTACATACAAAATTATCTACATTTACAAGCATGAAATTCTAACATTATTTGCGGGTAATCTTTTACTCCAGTTGATTGACATAGTTACTTTAACGAACAAGAATGAGAGTTAATATCTTATTTATCTTTGGTTTATATTACTGTTATTCTAAAATTGTATCAATTAATTTTTCTATGTTGTTATTCTAGTTTTACCTAAAATCTCATGATTGAATTCCTTGACTTTGTGTTAAATCTCCACTTTACTCCACTATTTTACGTGATGATGTTTTTGACTAGTATTTGACCTTCACTTTGTTATTTTACATATATATCAACGATATTAACTTGTCATATTTAGATTTATTTAATATCAAAATAAAAAAAAATGCTCGAATTGTTATTTTCCATTGCTTGCATTTATTGTTCATTGATCTCTCCATTGCACATTATTTAGTTGCTATGACAGTGCATGCAATTGCGTAGTGGTCATCTTGCACTTCTACTTTCAGTACCTTAGCCATGGACCCCTCACAATTAGATGCACTCACACGTCAAATAGCAGATTTACAAATCCAAATGACTGCTGCTCATGAATAGAATAGGAGCCTAATTGTTAGTCTGAACAGTTTTAAGCAAATCCCTCATTCGACTAATGTTGATAATTCTGAAATGTTCCATAATAGATAATATCGTCATCAACAAGGTGATCGAAAATATTTTCACAATTGTAGGGATATGGATCAGGTTCGTGAGCGAGAACGAGGCTATGACTGTCCCAATTCTCATTCTCTTCCTCGTTATAAGAAGTGTTTCTTTAGAAACATTAGAGTGGATGCTCATACTTTCGATGGTTGTTTATATTTTAGAGTTTTACTCAATTGATTGCCCTTACACAGGGAAATTGGCTAGTGATCAAGTATATCGCTCAATTTGATTTTGAATGAAATGTCATGTCATTGAGGACGTGACCTTGACTTTGCATAGGTTTAGACAAGGTCTAAAATGTGATCTTGGGCGTAAACTTTTCTTTCGGGGTGTTACAACTCTTGGTCACGTTTACTCTTTAGCTTGAGATTACGAGTTGATCATTGGCACTCCATATGAAAAATGTGGTGACAACTATACATCCATCTCATCAACACCGTCTCCTCTTAAGTCTATCAAAAGATCTTTCCCTTTAATGTTCTTTCTGCGTTGGAAAATAAGGATAAAATTTCTAAAATTTAAATGACTTCTTCTCACTTACGATGCTTCAATTATAAGGACTTTGGCAACATCTCTTCTAAATGTCCTAGCTGAGCCCCAGTCATTGAAGAACGAACGAATATAAAAGATGGGCCATTAGAAGATCTGGTCTATAAACCTAAACTTGAAAATTTTGATGACTTCGATGATAGTGAGTACACCTTCTTAGGTGGTATCCAGACTCTTCCCGAGAATCTAGATATTATACCCCTTGTTACCAACACTTCTCGATTATGTGTTATATGTCTTATCCTTACCCAGCCCGAAGAGGTTGACGATTTCACTAGTCACTTTTGGAGAACCCTATCACCTTGGTTAGCACTAAATTGAAATTCTCCAATGCAGACCAACCTCATATTGATGGTCAAACTGAAGTTGCTACTCAAAGTCTTTCCAATTTATTAAAGTGTCTAGTCTAGGAAAATCTTAGGAATTGATATTTGATCCCCCAACAGTCCAAATTGCATATAACAATTTAGTGGATTGGTTCATAGGTATGAGTCAATTTAAAATTATTCATGGTTTTAAGCATCGGAGGCCTTTAGACCTTATTCTCATGTCCTTCTAGTGTCTCCATGTCAGTTGAGGCATTTGTATAATATCTTCAATACTTGCATATTGAAATCAATAAAAACCTTGAAGCAAGTACATTATATAAATTTTGAGCTAATTTGCATAAACGACATGTTGAATCTAATATTGGGGATTATGTTATATTGCAAGTCTGTAATGCTGGTACTTTTAAAATTTTAAAGCATGTTGGTCCAAATCATGTGTTATCGATCTTTTATCACATTTTGGCTACCATTCAACTTTCAATGATGTGGACTTAGTTACCTACAAATGCCATTTTAACTTCCCTGATGATCCTTTTCTACTTTCATATATAGAAGCCCAACCTGAATATGTTGCTATTTCTACTTTAATATCACTTGGCACATCACACATATATAAAATTGATGCTACTATAGATGAACAGATCGTGTTGACTAATGATGGAGATATTTAGAGCTTCTTTTTATGTTGGATAGATCAACACGACTCTGACTGTACATGGGTTGCCCGAGAGAAGCTCCAACAAATCTAGATCAAGTTGGAGTTTCGATATTTGGTTCATCCATAAGATCATCCGTCGTGGTGTTTTATGATTTGTCTACTCGACAGAGTCGAGTTTTCCCCCACCATGGGAGAGTTGATGATGACATCTATTTTTGGACTAGTTTATTTTACTTTTCCTATTGGGCTTATATTATCGGGTTGGCCGTACCCTTCACTAGCACCGTTGTGTTTTACTCTTTATATGATTTTTGCATTGTAATTGAAATAGTTGATGAATGATGAAAATGAATGATATGCTTGTGCATCAAGTTTTCCTTTCCCTTTCCCCCTAACTTCTCATTATTCTTCTAGTTTCTCCCCCTGCTGCCACCTTCTTCTTCTCTTTCTCTTTTGTTCTCCTTCTTGCCGTGGTTATGCTATTCTACTTATATTATGTTGTTTTTAAGTTCTTTGCTGGAATCTCCTTTATCCTACATCAGGATGTACATGCTCCTATTTATCAGTGTAATAGTTATATTCTAATCTTCATTTCATGTTAATGCTAATGCATAGTATCACATTTAACTTCTATTCAAACATTTTTCAAATTCCTGTACTCATTTTGCTTCACAAATTAATTGTTGCAGCACCTAACATATTTATATTTCACATTGATGCAACCACGATTGCGATCTTTATGTGATTAAGTATGCAAAATGCATTATAAATCAGAATAATGATGTCAAGGCCAAAACTTTGATGCAAACATCTCAAGGTCGCACTTAGCAGCTCAATTATTCAAGCATGGACGCGAAAAGTAGATTTGAGGTTATGGGACGAAGATCAACCTTGTAACGGAGTGTGAGGAGGGAGAGAGATTTGAAGGGTTTACTTATCGCACGATAGTCTTCAATTTATGTTTGCTTATTGTCAGTAGCTTCGTTTTTGTGTGGTATGGATCACATCTTGAATCCTTTTGTTGCGACGCTTTGACTATACTGTTAATATACTTAACAATTTGGACCCTGTGATGGAACCCATTAATATGAAGAGTCCAGGCCATTGACTGCACCCCGTAGTCCATTTATTATGTTTCAAAGGCTGAGATGAAGCCAAGTGGCTGTGATCGTTGTATACGTCTGATCGTTTTGTATTATTGACTTGACCTTTTCATTTGGCTGGATTGAGATTAATTTAGGGTTTTCTCACCTCTTACTCTCTCTGTTCTCTCTTTCAGAAAACCTTTGGTTTTCACCTGAGATCTCTAAACTCTAGATGCTTTTTGGTGAGATCTAGTGTTTTGTAAGGTTGTGGTTTGGACGATTATGTTCTTGTTGTGATCAGTTTTCTGTTGGTTACTTTGTGTAATAGAGTCTGTAGTTTCTTGAGAAAAAATAAAGGTATGAGGGCATTATCCTTTTGTGAATATGTTGTATTGTGATACTTGCTTTGATTAATTGCTGGTTTCTAGCGGATTGGAGCGATGATCACTTCAGTGTATGCTCAACTCGTGATTTGCCCTATTTTGGTAAACCTCCGAGCCTTAGGACGAAAAATCATCTGTGTTCAATTTATATTCTGCATTATTATCTATTTTTGGGACCTAATAATACCAACATATGCCATTTTTATCGTTTAACAGACTTTTTCATTTTTCAATTATGGCGAGTTTGACGGTATATTATTTAATTCCCATTCCCATTCCCATTTATATTATTTTCTATCATAGCACTTGTGTAGTAAACAGGTTCAGCTACTGACGGTGTAATGTTAGCATTTTCTTTAGGCGTCACCTAATCGGCAACCAAGAAAAAAAAATAGTGGAGTGAATTACGTAGAAATGCTAGAAGTTGATAACCTATATGTTCAATAGGATGATGTAGTTCGCTGCTTCAATCTTTATGGTTAATACACTTGCTTTGATTAATTGCTGGTTTCTAGCGGATTGGAGCGATGATCACTTCGATGTATGCACAACTGGTGATTTGCCCTATTTTGGTAAACCTCCGAGCCTCAGGACGAAAAATTATTTGTGTTCAATTTATATTCTACATTATTATCTGTTTTTGGGACCTAATAATACCAACATATGCCATTTTTATCGTTTAACAGACTTTTTCATTTTTCAATTATGGCGAGTTTGACGGTATATTATTTAATTCCCATTCCCATTTATATTATTTTCTATCATAGCACTTGTGTAGTAAACATGTTCAGCTACTGACGGTGTAATGTTAGCATTTTATTTAGGCGTCACCTAATCGGCAACCAAGAAAAAAAAATAGTGGAGTGAATTACGTAGAAATGCTAGGAGTTGATAACCTATATGTTCAATAGGATGATGTAGTTCACTGCTTCAATCTTTATGGTTAATACGCCGAAGTTTGAAAGTCCTTCCACGAGAATCATAAAAAATAAACCGTAACAAACATTAAAAAATGAGCATCTTGAACGGACAAATGTGAAATGCAACTCATTCAACTACCCGTGTCTCAATTATACAAGAATACCAATACATTAATTAGACAAACATCTCACACCATTTTGGTTATTGCAGCATAAAATGCAAAATAATTAATAATTCAATGCCACAGTTATCCAATGCCATAGTTTTTGGGACTCCTGAAGATGGACGACACAAAAAACTACAAGATTGTGGACCTTTCAAACATGACAGATTGGTGATTGTGATTGTGCAATCCGTGCTCAATGTACACTTATCTAGGTCATTAAATTAGAGTTTTTGTTAGTGATTTGGATGAGTTATAGCTTAATTTTGTGTTAATTATATTTGTTAGGTTGAACTCAATGAAAATTAGTGGATTTGGAAGAAATGAATGAAAATGAGCGAAAAAAAGGGAAATCCAAAGTTTGGGACCAAAGTGTAAACTTTCAATAGTTGATTCGGGGGAAAAAAAACAATGATTGAAGATTATATAGGATCAATTGGATACAATTGAAGGTCAAATGAGTGAAATATAGTGGAAGTAGTTTCACAAATCAATTTACAGCCGAATAAATTATGCTATAGATTTTTAGTCTCAACTCGAAACCCATTTCTCGGATAGCAAATGTTCAAATTGAAAATTTTTACTTTTAGAATAATTGTAACTATTTGAATTAACTTTCCAAAGCATTTTGAATGAACTCAATCAGATACCTATCGAAAGAGTTATGGTCAAAATATCGAAAATTGCTCAGGGACAAACCCACACGAGTGCGGAGCGCGTGACACCCTATTTTCCTTAGCCCAAGAATCATTTGGTTCTACGACGTGTGTGGGCTTTTTCCGCAGATGAATCTTTAATTTTCTTTCACGATTCAAACTCTTTTGGAAATCAAATTGGACTCAATTTTGACATATTTTCCGACTCTTATAAATAGTGAAGGAATGTTACACATAAAATAAAAACCTTTCGTGCCTCTTCATACACAATAGTTTCATCAAATTTATTAAGAACAAGATGCTAATTGCTATATTTTGATAGACGAGATCAAGCTTATAACAAGAAATTTGAAGGTCAATTATATCAAGATTTTGAAACATTCAACTTTGGGTTTGGAGATCAACATCTTTTGATTTATTTCATGATTGAGTGATATTTTTCTATTATTTTTTTTGTAATTTATATATTAACATGCTAAGCTAGATCTGCTTTGTATTGGATAAAGATGGACCCTATTTGTTTATTTGTTTTAATTCGAGACTAATAGTTTAATTTATTTATTGCATTTCTTGATTAATTTTGTACATCTATAGCATTATTTAATTGATTATCCACAAATTAGATAATTAGTTACTTATTGTAATGTTGAGTCACTCATAATAAGTTTAGAATGCGACAAAATTAACATAAGTACAATAGATGTAAGGAATAACATTTATCACATGCGCAATCATATAGATAATCTATATTTTAATGTATTCTAATCATTCGAATTCGGGTT
Organism: Fraxinus cuspidata; assembly: GCA_903798385.1. Lineage (NCBI taxonomy): Eukaryota > Viridiplantae > Streptophyta > Magnoliopsida > Lamiales > Oleaceae > Fraxinus > Fraxinus cuspidata. The sequence goes on from CAIGRP010121077.1 coordinate 6,520, forward strand.
GAGAATATGTTTGAGTCGTGGTTAGCATATATTTAATTTGTTTTGGAAAAAAATTATATATCATAGTTTTATCGATTGTCAAGAACGCATGAATGAAACTAGAATACAATTAAAAATTGAAATATATAGCAATAAGCGGATTCGAGATCCAATACAATTATCCATAAATTGATAAAAATCACATTTTTACCACTTTCTTATTTCTTAAATTAATTAAATATAAAATAAAATTAAACTCTCTTTCGTTTAAATAATTCGAATTCCATAAAAAAAGTTAGTAAACTTGAATTGAATTTATTCCCCGTGGAACGATACTCTCAACTCATCAATTCTATTACTTGTCAATTATCCCATACCTTACAGGTTTCGCACGAACACTCATCTTCATCTGTGTATTAGTTCGACTCAAGATAATACCGCAATTTAGATATCACCCACACCAAAAATCTTCATCAAACCATTGTTGATTTTGATTCATCATCGAAACTTGTTTCTTGAATTTTGAGTTAGCATATATTCAACATTTTCAATAAATTCCTCCCTGTTTTTATTGTCATTCAACATATCAGTCACAAATGAAAATAAGGAAAGTTTCTCTTAAAATATTTTTGATATTTTTTCAATCATGCAGTATTTTGGTTTATTATTTAGTCTAATAGTAGAAAATGTTTTTATTTATTTATTTTATATTTGTAAGGCATTTATGATTTTTTTCCCTATAAAAAATTACTATTGTTTTGGGACCAAAATAAACTTAAAACAGGCCAACCCAAAATCGACCGTCCGAGTGAGTTTGAGTGGGCAAGCAGCTGCGGAATACTTAATAGGCCGAGGGCCCAAATTTCTCGGCCCAAATGAGCTCTTCCCCCTTCTCTCTAAGGAGGTGTGGAATTAGCAAAAAATAATCGCCCCACCCCTTTCTTACACAGACACTCCACTCTCTTACCATCACTCTTACTGTCCTTAGGGTTTAAGTGAAGCAAAAAGTACTAAACAATCGCTTGTTTAATCGTATAATATATAATAAATCCGCATACGCAATCTCTCATGCTAAGCGATTCTATGCTAGAGTATTGATACCCAATAGTAAGCTCTCTCTCTACTCCCTACTGTAATTTACGCTGTGAAAATTAACAATTGCATTGAGGATATACAGGTGTATTGAATTTTTCCGGTATTCTGTAGGTAATCAGTTACTGTTTTCTTTTGGTACAGTGTTATTTATAGTTTTTTATTAGCATGTATACTCGGGGCGTTCTTGAAATCCCAGTTTTTATATGCCTTTCTATATGCATCTTCTTTTTCTTGTTTACTGTGCGTGATTTCGTATTTCACGATATATAGATTTGGCAATTTTTTCTTTTGTAGTTTTGTGTCATTGATTTGGAAATGGATGGCATGCATATATGATGCCCAAAATGATTTTATCTTGCTCTTGTTCTTTTCAATTATGTGTAAATTGGCACGTTGACTTTCTTTTCATGAATTGGAGTTACTACTTCCTTTTTAAATGCACTGCTATTCGCGATTTATAAAATTGTTTTTGTTCAGTTAATATTTTTACCTTTTATGTTTAAATAGCCATATTTTGTGATTTCTACACTTTCTAGAATCCTTTATCTTGGCAACATGTTAGATTTGGATTCTTCATGGCTTGCTTGGAGTTTATTTTCTTTAATTTCAGCTTTAAATTTCAAATTTCCGCCCCTGAACCTAGAATTAACTTGGCTGTGTTGTAATATATTTATTTAAAAGGCTTTGATATTAAGGGGGTGTTTGTTGGAGATTAAAATTAGATTTTTAGTAGATTGTGATAGCAATTTTTGAAATGTGTGGTTGAAAAGCCGTGGGACCATGAAAGATTGGTTAATATTGATTGTTTGACTTTGACTTAGATTAAAATCTGATTTTAATTTGTACCAAACAAGCTCTAAATTCCTAGCCCTTAATGTTAGCTTTTGCTTTTTTCTTCCCCATCTTTTTGTTAAGTGTGTAATAGTTTACTTTTGTTTCCTTGTATCTGTTAGTAAATTCACTTTGTCCCATGTTGAACTTATTTCTTTTTTTTTTTTGTTGTGCAACGGGGTAACAACTTTAGTTCTGATTGATTCTCTTTCCCCTTAATATAAAACTAATGTGGGTGTTCTACTTTATCAGAATTATTACTTAATTGTTAATTGATGTGCTACCATATACTTTGTTCTTCCTTTGGTAGCGAAACTGTTTCCTTCTGCTGGTATACTCTAAGCTGAAAGATCCTTTTTAAGAGTTCTGCATAGATGGCGAACTTAACCTTAACTGGCATACTTGAAAAGGTAGCTATCGGTGCTGCATAATCTGAGTTATTTTTCCTTTTAACAGACTTGTGATTCTCAATTAATTTGTGTATGCAATGCAGATGACGGGGAAAGACAAGGATTATAGATACATGGCAACTTCTGATTTGCTTAATGAATTAAACAAAGAGGGATTCAAACTCGATGTTGACCTCGAAGTAAAGTTGTCTAATGTTGTTATCCAGCAACTTGATGATGCTGCAGGCGATGTTTCTGGATTAGCTGTAAAGTGGTCTGTACTGGTTTTCTTTATTTACAAAGATAAATGCTAGTGATGTTCATATCTCTTATTTTATTTAGATACAAGATTGATTTTTCTTCTATATTTTCCTTGAATTATGTTATTGATTGATGAAGTTCCATATTCTGAGATCTAATATTTGTCATTATTTTCCTATTTAATATGTTTTTTCCTGCTTTGCACCTATCCCATCCTTTAGGATGAGTTGTTGGGTTCTTTTCTTTTATCTTGTGCAAACATGTATTTTATTCATGCTAACATTTTATGTTCACCAATTGTATTTCACGATTTCAAAATTATGTTGCCTATATTTATATTTCATCTTATTTGAAATTTAATATTGTAGTTTTGTGCATTAAGTCCTAGTATTAGAATCTTCAGATTTAGAATAAGATTAAAAAAGTCGCAATCAGGTACATGGGTTTTTCTACATCATAAAAAAAATTCAATAGTATATAGAAACTATTATTTTAGTTCATGTGGCAATGGACTATTTCCAAAATGGTTTTATGAGAAACACAAATTTCTAATGTTTTAGTTGGCAATGTGGGCTATTCTCAAAATGGGCCAATGAAAAGTTTTATGTTGTGGGCCACAAGCCTTGTTGATGACTAAAAATGATGTGACAAATTTAGACCAACTTAATAGAAATTTAGTAGAGTGATTGCTAGAATAGCTTGAATTTAGGAAAACTGAAGGATAATTTCATTGATTGAAGTTTATATTGTATTGGAGAGAATACATTGAGTTTGGCCGTTTGGAGGGGATCATTTGCCCCTATTTATAGGCCTCGAAATCAAGCAACTTGGCCACCCGAATTTAAGACTACTGATTGGTCGTTGAGGTTGGCCGAAGAGGTCATCATGGTGCCTAGGTCGTAGTTGTGGCCTAGGTCATGATTACATGTCACCTAGGTAATCATTAATGATTTTTGATTGGCTGAAAATGAGGTGCGATGTCACAGGTATCACTTGTCGCTTTTGGAGTGGTCGTCTGGGGGGTGATGACATCGTTCAGGATTACAATGATATTTCTGGATGATGGCGGGCATGGGTCGAGCTGACCTTGTGATCTCTTAGTCTGTCCTTTTTGAAGTGACTATTCTTCATAAACTATTCATCTTAACTTAAGTTCAAGCTGGTTTTGTGAGTTTAGTCACCAACAAGCCTTGAAGCGGTGCTGTGAGGTGCGTGCCTCACACAATTGAGGTGTACGCCTTTTAAAATTGGAGAGAATACATTGAGTTCGGCCGGCATCATTTGCCCTTATTTACAGGCCTCTAAATCAAGCAACTTGGCTGCCCGAATTTAAGACTACTGATTGGTCGTTGAGGTTGGCCGAACAGGTCATCATGGTGCCTAGGTCGTAGTTGTGGCCTAGGTCATGATTACATGTCACCTCGGTAATCATTGCCGATCTTTGATTGGCTGAAAATGAGGTGCGATGTCACAGGTATCACTTGTCGCTTTTGAAGTGGTTGTCCGGGTGGTGATGACATCGTTCAAGATTACAATGATGATGTTTTTGGATGACGGCGGGCATGGGTCAAGCTAACCTTGTGATCTCTTAGTCTGTCCTTTTTGAAGTGACTATTGAATCTTCATAAACTGTTTGTCTTAACTTAAGTCCGAGCTGGTTTTGTGAGTTCAGACACCAACAAGCCTTGAAGCGGTGCTGTGAGGTGTGTGCCTCACACAATTGAGGTGTACACCTTTTAAAATTCCCANGTCTTAACTTAAGTCCGAGCTGGTTTTGTGAGTTCAGACACCAACAAGCCTTGAAGCGGTGCTGTGAGGTGTGTGCCTCACACAATTGAGGTGTACACCTTTTAAAATTCCCACAATCAGTGCCTTGAGGCATTCTTTTCGCGCTTACTTTTAGGTGGGTCTTAGGTGGGTTTCAATTGGGTTTTTATATGGGGTATTAGAATCTACCTTTTTTTGGTAACATGAAATGAAGCTTCCATTTCTTTTAAGTTTTGTGGAATTTAACGTGTTATATGTAATTTTATTTTCCATGCTGATTAGTTGCATCACTCAACCCTGAAATTCAAATGTTGCTTAGTCCTTCGATAGAACTTATTTGAAGAAAATAAGGGGATGTGAGCCAATTTGTGATTGAAAAAGCTTATAAATCGTGTTCAAGGAGTCTATTTACATTGGCAAAAAATTTAGAAAATATTATCTTCTTGTTATTTTGATAATGGTTGATTTATTGCTTTGATTTGGGATTTTCACAGCTAAAGTATGACTCCGGAAGATTTTATCTCATCAGCTGCATTCTTATTATTATTTTTCTTTTATGTGATATTTAGTCTTGCTCCATTGGTGAAGAAAATTCACGAGCAGCAGATTCTTGAGATGGCTAATAAGCTTTGTGATAAATTACTGAATGGGAAAGACCAACATCGTGACATTTCAAGTATTGCTTTGAAGACGATTGTTTCTGAAGTTCCTACCTCATCCATCGCACAATCCATACTTGTATCCATATCTCCAAAGTTGATAAGAGGAATAACTTCCCAGGTGAGTTACTATATACTATTTAGCATCATTGGTATCATGTCCAAAGGTAATAGAATTCTCTAATGATGGTTCTTTCACAACTGAATTCTTGTTTAATGTTAGCACATGGTAGATGGTTTGTGATTCCACAGGAGTGATGTTATCTCCATATTTCTTTGAAAGGGAGAATGGCCACATACTGTATTATATAGATGATGCTGATTTGTTGGCTTCCAAAGATCGTTAATTAATTGTTAAATCTTTCTAAGTAAACTTACATTCTTCAAATTGAAGTGTTGCACTCAATGCATTTGTAAGTGTTGGTTTTTAAAAATCTTTAAAGATGTCATCTGCTAATCATATGGTAATGCATCTTTAAAAACAAGAGCAATTGATCTCTCACAAACTAGGGATGCATGGGTAAATGATGTTGTGTTAACCATGAATGAAGTGGAATAATAATTTGTTAACTCCCATGATTGCTGAGGCACACGATGCCAACACTTTCCGACTTTGTTTCGCTTTGTGACATATGATTTCAAATTGCTCCTATGATGTTAGCATGGGGGCTCTTCATTAGAAACTCTTGCTTTCCTGATTGGCTTTAAAGCTGAATAAACACTATTTGCAATGAGCTTGCATTTTATTTTTAACATCCTTGGAAACTTCTGTCTCCTATTTATTGGATGTGAAATAAGCATTTATCGAGACTTTCTTCATTGCACATGAAATAATACCTGCTCTATCATGATGCTTTAGTATGTTCAGAAAAGAAATGGTCTATTATAGAATTCAAAGATTGTCTGTCCCTAGGTCCGGCAAATATAAATCAGGAATGCCACTGTGTTCATATTTGTAATACGAGCATTAGCGTGGCAATAAATAGTTGCTACAACAATAGACTAAGCCCTTGTTTGGCCCCCTTTTTTAAAACTCATTTTTCTTCAAATTCAATTTCAACCACACATTTCGTGGGATCTACAACTATTATCAAATTTTCGAGTGCACATTTCATAACTTTTATCAAAATCTACTAAAAATTTAATTTTTATCTAAACCAAACAAGGGCTAGGTCTTTTTCCTAATGATAAAATGATTTTGGAGTTGGTAGCAAGATAATTAATTGCAAAATTTTTGTTTTATGCTCTTCAAAGCTTATTACTTATTTCAACTTGTCTTTCCTTTTTTTCAGGGAATGTCCACTGAAATTAAGTGTGAATGCCTTGATATATTGTGTGATGTTCTTCATAAATATGGAAATTTAATGGCATCAGATCACGAGGTTTTATTAGGTGCATTGTTGCCCCAGCTGAGTTCCAATCATGCCAGTGTCAGGAAGAAGGCTGTTTCATGTGTAGGTAATATCAACTGAATGTGCTAATCTTTTGAAATGGTGTATCAGTCTTTCTATATTGTGTATATCTTGATCTCATAGCCATGATTTTTCCTTTAAATCTAATTAAATTTAGCACTCTGCATTCAGCGTCTCTTGCTTCAAGCTTGTCAGATGATTTGCTGGCAAAAGCTACAATTGAAGTTGTTCGGCTTTTGAGAAATAAGGCCATAAAACCAGAAATTACACGCACAAACATTCAGATGATTGGGGCTTTGAGGTATTTAATCGTAATTTGATTTCTTTAGTGATGTTAGGATATGTCCATGAATAACCCTTGAATCTTTGGTTTGTAAGTCGTGCTGTTGGCTATCGTTTTGGTGCCCATCTTGGAGATACTGTTCCAATATTAATTAGCTACTGTACAAATGCGTCGGAGAATGATGAAGAGCTTCGTGAGTATAGTTTGCAGGTATATAAATTTCTTACATATCCTTTTGTTGTTGAAGTTATGTTAAAATGAGGTATTTAATCTTTTTCTATTGTAGGCTCTAGAGAGCTTTCTGCTGCGGTGTTCCAGGGATATTTCTTCCTATTGTAACGACATCTTACATCTTACTTTGGAATATCTTAGCTATGATCCTAATTTTACTGATAACATGGAGGAAGACACAGATGATGAGAGTTATGTGGTGGAGGAGGATGAGTATGTAATGCAATTATTTGCAATTCTAAGTTATTTATGGTAAGAATTTGTGATAATGTGTTATCTTCATGGATTTGTAGCGAGAGCGCTAATGAATATACTGATGACGAAGATGCGAGCTGGAAGGTCCGCAGAGCTTCTGCCAAATGCTTAGCAGCCTTGATTGTTTCCCGCCCGGAGTTGCTATCAAGGCTATACGAAGAGGTATCCATTGTATAAGAATTTTTGAACATGGTTCTAGTGAATCTGGACCATTTGCATACTGGATATTATGGAAATTTATTATAGTACAGGTTACATGTCTAAGGACCATTAAGTCCTATAAATCTTCATTAGACATAGAGTCTAATTCCCTGTCAAACTCTTAAGATTTTGTTTTCATGTTACTTATATTTTCAGTAATATCCTCATAAAACTGAACTCTTATTACTTTCTATTAACGAGATTACACGCCTAAATTG
>CAIGRP010121079.1:0-10437 GCA_903798385.1 Fraxinus cuspidata
ATGTCTTCCGCAATGAAACGTTGAAATAAGGGTAAAAATGCCAAAAAATGAAACGTATGGACGATTTCCGTAAGAAGTGCCAAACGTAGGGACGTTTTGTGCTATTAACCCTAATTAAAATAGTAAGTCTTTGTTTGGTCTCTATTATTTTAAAAATACATTTTTCCATATCTTATTTTCAATTAAATATTTTTTAATAAAATAATATTACACGTAAAAAAAAAAAAATCTTATTTTTTACCACACATTTTTCATCAAAATATTATTTCAAAATACATTTTACTGGCAAAAATGAGGCTCAAACATGATATTCCAAAATGCACTTAAATTAGTAATATTAGACTTCTTTGTAAAAAAATAAAGGAAGTGATAGGTAATGATCAATTCAATATACTAGAATGCGGTTCACAAAAAAAAAAAAAAAAGGATAATAATAAAAATACATATACATAACATTTAAGTGTATACACGCTAGTGTGTGTGTATGTGTGAATGGAAGCGACAATTGTTCTTACGATTCAAATTATGTAGAGTTCACATGAAAATAAATTCAAGCACAAGAAAGATATCAAGATAAATTTTATTACCTTATGTGTAAGTCTTAAAATCCAAGAAGATGAAACGGTAGAAGAATTGAGTATTTTCTTGATTCAAATAAATAAAAAGGAGACTTCATTCTGTAATGAGATGTTTAGTACTAGGAAGGGTATAGACTTCGAACATTATATCCACTGTAAAGGGAAAGTTTTTGCTACATAATTAATAAAATCTCGTTTCTCTAATTTCAATTGTCAGTCAAAGCTTAATTTCTTGCTTAATTATTAATCAATTTAAGTAAATGGAATTTACTTAAAATGAAAATATGAAAGTTTCCAAAAGAGATGTCTAGGTTTACAAAGACGGATCCCGAATTGGACCACAAACATGGCTAATACGTAGGAAAAAAAATTTACACATAAAAACCCCTTAAATCCGTCCGTGTAAGTTTATTTACTTAAAAATGGCAAGCCATAGAAACATAAGCATAAAATTAAGCGAATATGTCCAATATTTTATAGCATTTTACTAGAATTATATTTACATCATAATTAATTCTTCTAAGCATGTTGATCGTGTAAGACGTCAAATGTACATTCTACTGCAAAACATAATTAGCAACGAGAACACTAAATTTGTTAATTAATATTAAATATGATAGTAGGATAACCATTATAAATATGCAAAACACTCACGTAAATGGAATTAATAGATGGTGAGTGTATTTCACTTATTGTTTTAATACCACTTTAGCTTGTTATTTAACTGTTTTTGAGAGTTTTTTAGAACATATTTATGTGTATTTTGATGTTGTGATATAAGTTGATTGAAATAGTGAAAAAGGTGCAAAAGAAAGGAAGAAAGGGAGAAAGAGTTAGAAAATTGGGTGTCGCGGTGTCGTGAGCTGAGCACCGCAGCGCCCGGCCATAGCCAAGAAAGGAACAAAAATCTGGCGCCGCAACGCCACTAGAAGAAAATCGTGGCATTGAGGGGCTGCCATGGGGAAATATTGTTTTGAATTTTGTGGACTCTTTTCTCGGCCCAATCCGACCATAACCCTTCCATGACTTCAAGATACTATAATTACAAACTTAAATACCACTTTTCAAAGAGAATTGAAGAAGACAAGAATCAAGAATGAGTCAAAGGCAACTAAACAAAGAAGATTGATTCAACCATCTAAAAAATAGTTTTATTTTTCTTCTCTTCATGTTATTCACATGTCTCATATTATGAACTAAATAATTTTTTTAGGATTTGATTAACCAAAACTTGAGGATATGATTTTATTTTATTTTAGTTATTTATATGAAATTTTCCACCCCGTTTATTTGCGCTATTGATTTACTGCTTTCAAATAATTGATCGCTATAAATAATTAGATGCTAGCCAATTTTGGCACTCGAGATATAGGAATTTAGGCGCGATTACAACAATACAACCTCCTAAATTTTATGGGTTTCAAGGAAAGTGTAGAATCTATGAAGCTTGTTCAGCTACAATTTCGATAATTCTTGATTTTAGTTCGAAATAGGGATATTGAAATTAATTTCTAGGATTAAATTTACCAGGCACTCGAGAGAGGTGTTAGAATTACAATAGAGTTCTTGCTTATAAACATGGAAAATTGATTAGAGATAACCAAATTTTTGAAAATCATATTTGATAATTAGGTGAAATCATACCATAGACTTTCCTATATTGATAAATTCTTAAAATTTGCATTTATTCATTGAATTTGTCACAATCATCCCTAGTTTATATAAAACATTAATTCAAAAATTTATTTATCTAGATAAAATAGAGGCTACACAATTATAGTACTTAATACAAAATTAAATTACAATTCTTGTAGGTTCGACACTCTAACTCTCACTCTATTTATATATTACAAAACTTGACATCGTACACTTATGGTATAATTTACATTATGGAAAACGCGTAGCAATAGACACATCGATTGTTTAGAACGTTTAATGCACATTTAATGATAAACATATAGTTAGACACAGCAAAATTAATTATAATAATTCAGCAGTAAATATAATATAAATGTAACAAATCAAGATAAACATGATAATAAGAAAATCAAGAACACGGCGTTACATTTTTTTTTTTTTGCATGTGAATTAAGATGTTAAAACTTGAAAGTGTCATTATTTATCACTTTTTTTCCAAAAAGATAGTAATCTATATTATTTGAATTTTTTATGATCAATTAAATAGATCCTTACATGTGTGTAAATGTGAAAATTTACATATTAATATAAATTGAAACTTTTTTTACATTAAAAAATGACATGATGTAACACTTAATTCGTATTTTTTGAAATGAATTATAATACTAAAACTTGAAAGTGACATTTTTTGTCGCTCTTTTAAAAAAAAAAAAAAATCTCACCCCCGTTTCATTTATAGTCTTTTTGCATATATGGATAAAAGTAAGGTCTATGTCTATTGAAATGTAAATCAAATTTTTTTGTTGAAAAGTGACATCGTTACTAATCTAAATTTTGACACTATTAAAAAGAGACTAAGGCCTGTTTGATAGGCCTTTATTTTCCTTGGAAAATTGGAATTGAAATTCTATTTCCTACTTTTGCCATGTTTGATGGCACTTTTTTCCCTGAAATTAGTTTTCCACTTTTGATAGTTTTCTTGATTTTAGTTGAATTGAAATTTCCACCTTTTAGGTGAGAATTGAAATTCCATCTTTTTTTTTTTTTTGCTTTTTTTGGCAATAAAAATAAGTTTTATCCCCAATTGTAAAAAAAAAAAAAAAAATTATCCATTTAATTGACAATTTTCATGTAAAACAAAATCAAACGAACCCCAAAAATTTTCATTTTTTTGGCAATCCAAACAAATATCCCCAATTGTAAGAAATTATATCACTTTAATTGACAATTTTCATGAAAAACAAAGTCAAACGAACAATAAAAGATAGAAAATTTCAACATTTTTCAGGTGAAAAATTATATTAATCAAATACAAATAATTGACAATTCCAGTGAAATATATTCTAGGCAATTCAATTCCCTTCAATTCGTTTTCTTTCCACCCAAATTCTATATTTAAATCAAACGGACCCTAAGTTGTCATTATTGTCATTGATATGCAATTCTATCAATAAAATAACTGGTGTACCCTTATATTTACATATAAGATAAATTTGGCTACAATTTTATGAAATTAAAAGTGTCACATCACTTTTTTAAAAGAGTAGTATATCACCACTGAAAAGCATAACGTTACTTTTTCTTATAAAAGTGAGATATCATCTTTATCTAAGCCAATATTCTTACAACATAATTAACTCTCAATCCTATAAAAAGACAAAAGAAAGATTGTTAAAAGAGAAGTAAAGAAGTTAAAAAAATGACAAATATTCAAAAAAAGTGATAGAAGGCAAAAAGTGTGATAAAAAACTCAAGAAAGAACAAATCTCAAAAAAAGTGAAAAAAAATCTATTTGGACGTAATTAATACGAGAATTTATTATTTTAATCAGTTTTAAGGGATGGTGGGCCTAATGTTCCCATTATTTATTTATGTTTTCCATAGTCCATGCAAAAATAATAATAATAATAATAATAATAATAATAATAATAATAATAATAATAATATAAAAACCAATCAGAATAATAACTGTTCTCCCTTGACTCCTCCGCTGATTAGGGTTCCTTTTGAATGACCATTTTTTCTTCTAATTAGAAAATCGAAATACTTTAGTTTTCTCTTGAGGAGAAATTGCAATATTCATTTTGCTGAAGCATAAGTGGCTAAGAATTTTGATTTTCGACCTTTTTATTAAAATATAAAGACAATTCGTTTCGAAATTTGGTAGGCATCCCAAAATTTCAAGTGCAATAGATCTTAGAAGTCTTACATAACTTAAAATTTTGATAATGTGAGCTTGCTGGGCTAACTCTGTAGTTATAATAAATTTTGATGACTCATTTATTCTTTTTCAAAGTTTGAAGAATAACTTGTTACTCTATAAAAGTTGTGGACTGACTGTGCAATTTTTTCTTTTTCGAAAGTTTCCTCCAAGTTAAATGAGCTATTTAACTTTAGGGTAATTATTTTTACACCATAAGCTTATTATTATGTGCACCGTATTTTAATTACTATTAAACTTTTCAATAGTTGCCCATTTTTGCACTTACATTTCAACAATTTTTGTTGTATTTTTATCCTTAAATTTTTTAATTAATTAACGTGTCTTGTAGGGGTGAGCCGCTTGACAGGTCGCCTTGCCCCCACTAACGAGTTGGACAGGCTCGGCTCGCACTTGAGGCGAGTTGCATGTGTGATTTGAGGCTATGCGAGCTTACTGGCTCGCCTAGGAATGCTGCATTTGTCCATTGTTGTTTTCTGCAGCAATTGTCATTTTGGCGAGTGACTGTCTAAAAATTCAAATTTAACTTTTTGAAAAAAAAAATCTTCGTATTTCAAGTTTTTTCATTATGATTTTCCCTATAAAAACTAAAAAGGCGGTGCCACTGCCTTCAATTTTCACACAAATTTTTCTCTCATCACTCCTAATTGTTCGATTAATTTTTTTAGTTCCTATTTTAGTCAATATTTGTATTATTATACGAGCTCGATGATGAGCTTTCACTATCTATTTTCAAGTTTTATATTCCATGTCGTATTAATATATCACATAATTTATGTAATGACTACATCATTGTCTTCTTTTTCAAACGAAAATTATTTAATTAGTTTCTTGCTAAACTTTCAAAGAGCAAACAAAAAGGCCAATTATTTTACAATATTCCGTAAGATGAAAGAAGAATAAAAGTTATACTTCATAAACTACGGATGTAGTATTTCTTTATTCTTTGATACTATATATGTTATGTGGATAGTAATCAGTGCATATATTTTGTAGATTTATATCTTTATAATGATATTTTGACTTGTATGAAGAAACAATTTATTATTAAACACATTGAATCAGATGAATCTAATCATAATGTTGCACAACATTATTTATAAGATTTAATTTAATTGATAAAATATTTAACGTATATTGTATTCCATGTATGATTAACAATAGAATTTTACAGAATGTGCAATATATAATTTTTTATTTTCATTCTTATGGAGCTTTTAAATATAATTGTTATATTAAATGTTTACGATCAAAGAAAATTTGGTGCTTATACATTAGAACTTCATCTAGATAAATAAAGGAATGCAAAATCGAACATAGAGGTACTTTCACTGTAATTTTCCTCATATTCGTCAAAACGGTATTTATGAAATTCAATTTCATTATTTTACACATGGATATTGAACAAAATTATAACCGTATTTGAATTTTGATTCGTTATAGGAACAATATAACTACTTTTTATCGTAATTTCGAAATAAAGTTTTGTCCACTCGTGATAAGTGGAATATATGCATTTTATTTTATGATCTCTTAAACGTATTTTCATCTTCTATGCAAAGTGAATCCAATTTCCCTAATTTAAATTGTGTCGTGCTCTCATTATTAAATATTTATTTAGCCTTCATACAGTGTAATGTTTAAAGTTCTCCGTCATCCCAAGTACATGTCATAAAGGAAAACACTTTCAAAATATTTTTCAACTTATACCAATTTTTTTTTTCCTATCTGCAGTCTTCTATCCCCGTCTCAAATTACGTGGGGGGGGGGGGGGGGGGGGGAGGGCGGCGGCCAAACATTGTCAAATTCCTCAATTAATTCATAATAAGTAAAATATTATTTTAAAAAATACATCCTCGTTATGAGAAAAAATTATCGAATTGTGTAATTCGTACACCGATTCAAAACAATATATATATTTAACTTTTCATGAGCTCAAATAATATGAAATTTGTATGCTTGGAGCACTTATACGAGACAAGAAATTAGTGAGGCTTACTTCTTCACTTTACTTCAATGGTAGAATGCACAACATTATCAATGTTCGAGATTTTTTCAGCATAGCCGAGATGTGTTCATAGCACCGTTATTTATCAACATTTACAGACTTAAGGTCTATCGTGAAAAATCACATGTTAGATCGAGATGCATCACGTGACTCGAGTAATATTACATCCCAAAAAGAAACACGAGTTTTTATGCACCTAGGACTTCAAGTTGATGAAGGTGACCTTCGACATCTTTTCAGATGTGTTATTGCAGACTACTAAGGTAGTATTATAAGTTTTTTTATTCGTTATCAGACCTATGTTTGATCTTTATTCTTGACAAAATACATTTCTTCAAAACTAATTTTCAACTATATATTTTTCCATATAATATTTTTACCAGTGAATAGGAAACTTTTCCTTTTTTTAATTAAATATTTATCAAAAAAATCACTATTTCAAAATACATTTGTAACAAAAAAATGGGGCTAAAAAAAGGGCTAGATTGTATTTGTTTCATTTTTTGTACATAATTTTGTAAACCATATATTAATTAGGGTACAATTTTAACTTACCTACATATCATGAAGCTGGTCCTAGATTCAGATAAAGAGGGGCGTTTAATAATTTTATAATTCTTTTAACAGAAAATAGAATTTTTTCTTACAAATTTACATTTTCATTATACTTCGGAGGGGTGAATATATCAATTTTCAGTTTTTTACAATAGAAAAATTCAAAATTAGCGAGCCACGGTGAGTCGACCTTGGATATTTGGAAACGAGCCAGCTTAAAGTCAAGTCGTCCTATGTGCTAGCTCAAGCTGGCTCACGTGATGGACCGAGTCGAGCTCAATGATAGGCGAGCGAGTGGCTTAACCCATTCAACACCTCTAACGTCCCTTTTGTGATGACAATTTCTATATAAGTATCTTTCTAACGTGCATTGAACTGAAGAGTAAATATTTTGTAAAACTTTTGCATTTGTTGTTTATTTTGTTACTTCAAAAACGGATTATAAACACAAACAGTGGCTTAGTAACTTGACGTCTTTCTCTTTTATTCTTTTGAGTTGAAATGAAATATAATGTTTAAGCTCCCCGTTTGGTTCATAAAAAAAATTGATTAAAAATAAAGTCAAAATTATCAATTAATTTTAATCACACACTTTATGAGACTCACAAATTTTAACTACACATTCTATCAATTTTTATTAAGATTTATTAAACATCTGATTTTTATCTAAATCAAAAAGGGATAAAAGTTTTTAAAAAAAGTTTCAAACTCTCTAAATTTGTGAGATAATTAAGCCCCGTTTGACTACCATTACTTTCAAATTCTTCTTTATATATAATTATTTTCAACCACATATTCATACAATAAAATATTTTGCATTTAATCCAAAAATTTTGTCTATTTTTTAACTACACATTCTCCTAAATCTTTTTATTCAAAACCTTTTTTTTTTCGAAATTATGGTTGTCAAACAGGGGCTAACCGACTAACCCATTGCTGCATGCTATGTCACTATCAGGCGAAGTAGAGGTCATGGCCCTAGTAGGGCACTTTAGAAAAGCAAATAAAAAAAGGCATGAAAGCTATTGAAATTAAGCCCCGATTTAATGGTCGTTATTTTGAAAAAAATGAAATTTTGAAATTCATTTTAGGGGAAAAAAATATTTTGGAATGGTGATTTATTGGAGAATGCATGATTAAAAAGTTAAAAAAAATTATTTATGCATAAAATTTTTTTATTGAAGAATACATGGTAGAATAAAAAGTTTTGAAAAAATAGGATCAAACAAGAGCTAATTAGTATGATCAATCTTGTAGTGGATCATACCAATTAGCCCTCGTTTGATCCCCTTTTTTTCAAAACTCATTTTCAACCACATATTCTTTAATAAAATAATTTTATACGTAAATAAAAAAGTTCATAGTTAATTATGAATTTAACATGAATAAATTTGAATGCACACTTATTGAGTTATTGAACATGCTTAAGACTGTTAAACTGAATGCACACTTATTCAGCTATTGAACATGCTTAAGACTATTAAACTCAATATCCATGTTATGTAGTGGGCAAATCTTAGTCATAAATTCTTGAATAAATTTGAATGCACACTTATTGAGTTGTTGAACGTGCTTAAGACTGTTAACCCAAAATCCACGTCATGTAGTGGGCAAATCTTAGTCATGGATTCCTCTAGAGAAGTCTATAGGATGCTTTAGGAAAGCAACTAAGATGGCTAAGACGGTTAAAGCGAATAAGGACAATGCCAAATCTAATTATCCTTATTATCATTTGGAATGACATTTCATTGGAAACGAAACTGCGAGACTATACATACTTCATTAACTTCTGAGTATTGGATACCAGATATGGATCTCATATCTGTATAAATATGTAGAAACTAAATAGAAGAAGATCACCGCACAAGAAGAAATTGTCCTATAAGTTAAAAAATGGGCAAAGGTTGTTGCATTGCCTACTGTAGGAGCTACTTCTTGCCTTTACCTTTAGGCTTAATATTAAAATTAGAGAAATGTTATTTTGTTCTCACCATTACCAAGAGCATTAAATAAATTTATGTTTGGACATGAATTATTTTAATATTAAGGACAATTGTTGTTCCTTTTTATTTTGATAAAATCTTAATGGTTATGATAAATTAGAAAATGACATTTATATTTTAAATATTGAGTATTCTATAATGAGTATAGAAATTGAAAGGCATAAAAATGATAATTTGAGTAACACATATATCTGACATTGCAGATTTGGTCACATAAATGAAAATGCAATTTCAAACTTACATGGAGATGGATATTTAAGTCAAATGATTTTGAATCATTTGAAAAATGCGAAACATGCATGTTAGGCACATGCCCACATCCCCTTAAGCTTGAAAATGTGAAAGATGTGCACCGAGTCTAATACATAGTGATGTATGTGGACTCATATCAATTAATGTAAGATGAAATTTCTCTTACTGACGACCATTTCAGAAATGATCATGTATATTTGATGAAATTCAAGCATGCAACTTTTGAAATGTTCAATGGATTCAAGCTAATAGAGATACAAATATGTAAACGTATTCTCACACTAAGATCTAATCAATGTGAAGAATATCTAAAATGTAGAATTTTATATTATCTAAAAGAGAATGTAAATTTTTTCGCAATGAATTCCTCCACATACACTGCAACATAATAGTGTATCTGAAAGGAGGAATTATACACTATTAGATATAGTGCAATTAATAATAAGCCGTGCAAACACACCAAAATCTTTTTGAAGTTATGCACTTATTTTCACGTGCTACGCACTAAATCGTGTTACATCTAAATCGGTTGACAAAACTCCATACGAGTTATGGAAAGACAAAATGCCCAACCTATCTCATATGAAAGTTTGAGTTATAACACTTATGTGAATCGCACTAAATCGGATAAATTTGAGATTAAATCCGATAAATATATATTTGTGGGATATCCAAGAGATAATTGAATATCAATTCTATAATCCCATCAAGAAGAAGGTATTCTTCTCAAGACATGACATACTCCAAGAAAAATGTTTATTCTAAGAGATGACAGTAGGAGCAGATTAAATCTTGAAGGAGTTAAAGAATTCACAAATATAGTTGACCGAGTAGATGAACCCGAGTCTGATCCCACACCTACTGATGGACATACTCTTGATCAGGAAGTCGAGACTCCTAAGGATACGTCGCTCCCTATAAATATTGTAGGATCATTCGACCTGTGTAAGGTACGAATCCATGATTACTAATCAAGTATTTAAGATAATGAACCTACAAATTACATAGAAATAAAATCAAGTGTTGACTTAAATTGATGGTAATAGGCCATGGAATCCGAGATGGACTTGATGTATGTGGACAAGGTTTCGACCTTGATCGACTAGCCTAATGGGATAAAACCCATAGGTTGTAAATGAGTTTATAAGAAAATGTCAACATGGATGGAAACATCCTTACATA
>CAIGRP010121084.1:0-19565 GCA_903798385.1 Fraxinus cuspidata
TTGGAATTTATTTTCCTTTTTCCTTTGAAAATTTGGCCTTTCAAACATGGCCTTATTATTTTCAAATAAGTTTTTACTTTACTTTAATTTAAATTTTTTTTTTTTTAAGTATATGAAACAAATTTACCATTTTTACTCATTTTAAGACGATCACGATGAAATGTTATATGGAATTGAACGATTATGATGATACTAAATATAAAGTTAAAAAATATAAAATCAAATTGAATAATCATTCAATTATAAAAGTTAAAAATCGGGTGGCGACTTGACCTTAAAAATCAAATTGATGCTAAAGGTACAATTGCTCCCGGAGCCGCTTGTACTTTACCCCCAAAATTTCAAATAAGCGGATCTTGCATATGTTTGCCACCTAAAGAGAAGTATTGGGATCTTGGGTCCGCCAATTTCCAATTGAAATTCATCCTCATAGACTAATAGCAATAGTTTAATCACACCGACAATGGCTGGAATATTGAAGCCACCGGGGAATTTTGCTTTAACTCCCCACAAGGTTTCCATATGCATTTTAGTACAAGTCTACGCCCCGCCTTCTGAAATATCCGTTCCTTTCCCCTTCTCCTCCGTTTCTCATCATAACTCTCTCGGGATTTTCCTCCTATCCCTTACCAAGGTAGCAATGAATGGCCTTATATACTTATTTTTGCTTTGTTATAATAATGGGTGAGTAAAGAGTTTCACACTTTTTTTATTTTGTAGGCATGTGACAGTATATTTGAGCCATCATTGGATGAATTGATAGCTCAATTAAGAGAAATTGGTGGGTTATTGAATCACTGGTTGAGTGATCATTTGACTCGTAGACTCTCGTCTTTGGCTTCACCTGA
Organism: Fraxinus cuspidata; assembly: GCA_903798385.1. NCBI lineage: Eukaryota > Viridiplantae > Streptophyta > Magnoliopsida > Lamiales > Oleaceae > Fraxinus > Fraxinus cuspidata. The sequence continues at coordinate 849 of CAIGRP010121084.1, forward strand.
TGACCTGTTTAACTTTTTTAATGACTTGCGAGGTGATGTTTTGGTCTTTTAGTTGTTGTTTTAAGGAATTAGGTTAATAAAAATAATTGATGGTGCAGCAAGGTGGAAATCCCTTTTTTATACTCCCAGTAGTTGAAGCTGGTATTGTACATGACACAGAACTGACGCACATTGTACAATATTGGGTACTGGGTTGTACCTTGGTCTGACATTATCATTGAAGTGTCCCACTTGATAATTGCTAAAGAGATTGCCTTTTAATTTAAGTAGGGATACTTGGGGGCTCTGATGCAAATGTTGTTGATGACGATCAGATTGTGTTGGATCCCAGTAGCGCTCTCGGAATGTTCGTTAGGCGTTGCTTACTTGCCTTCAATGTCACGTCATTTGAGGTATCGAATTTATAATTTATAGGCCATTTATATCATTTTGAAGGCTGCTACTTAAATTATTGTTTAACATCTTTTGATATGCATGTCCGAAACCACTAAATTTTGAAGGCAATTTGGATTCTTGTACTTACCAATATCATATCTACTATATTAGTGATTGTTTCTGGTCATAAAGCTTACCAACTAAAGGGGCGAATGCAATGGCTACTAAAGAAAAAAGTTCCGAAAGCAAAAAGAACATTGCCATATAAATGCTGGAAGTATTTTGAAAATTTTTAGTGGTTGCATAAGTGCAACCTATACTTATTTGGGAGCCTCTTGGTAGTACTCTATCTTGATAATCCCTGAAAGTGCATGTTTTGCTAAAACAAATCTTTTTCTCATTCTTAATGCTATTGACTGGGATGTATTATGGAGCGAGAAACATGTTTATGGTGCATTATAACATGCTCAATTAATGCAAGACAGCTTTCAGTTTCCAAGAAAGAGGGACATTTCAATCATTGGTAATTTAAGTTGTTATAATGACAATCGGCACAATGATTTATATGTAAAAGCGCACTCCTGCTATGTTGCATCTTCAATGCATATTACAGTCTCAGGGACATACTGATTTCATATGTCCATGAGCTTATTTTAGTGTATACTATTACCCGGACAGTGTAGCTAATTCAGTGACTTAATCAGCTTAGGATTATCAGAATTTTTTTTAATGGGTCTCACTTAACAATTTTATATTTTTTGGGCAGGGTGTTTGTCATCTTTTGTCAAATATAGGGACATATTGTAAGGAATCCCTTTCAGATTGTCCTCCTTTCGAGTTATCACATTTAGATGATTCTAGCAATGATCCAGAATTAGAATACGAGAGTATGGAGTTGGAGAATTTTGTTTTCGAGAAAGTTAGTGAAGAATTTGAAGCCAGAAAACTGGCAATTGAAAGAGTTTCTTTCCACAGTCATGCGCCTGGAGCACTTTTTGAGTTAGTTGAAGGTATTGCTACTGAACATCACTGCTTATTGATTATTGTCTTTGCATCCACACATCATAAGTTCTTTATGAATTGCTTTTGCTTGAAACAAGAAGCAATTTAAACAGTAATTATCGATATTTGGGTTTTTATAGCTCAATATCCATGGTCAAAAAACTTTTCATCCTTGGAATGACAGAATGTATTGTTGAGAACTGTATAATATTATAACCTGTCTTTTTTCTGCCTCTTGTCAAGTATTATTTCACCGTATGGTATTCCATCCTGCAATTGTACGGGATGTTTTGGTAGTTGCCTTCCGTTTTCTTTCATTTTTTAAATTTGTCCGCATAATGTATACATAGAAATTGGAGGACTTGGCCTTTGTATTGAGATTGTAGTGAAACTTTGTTTTCACAAAGCTGATATTGCACTTATTGGAAGGTCTTTGGTTCATTTATTGTTTTTCATGTATATTTTGTCTCTTTCATCTTATTTCTTGGTTTGTGAGGAAGAAAGGAAATAGTGGTAGCTGGTACTCTAGAAGTATACTGCATTCAATAGTAAGTGGTGATTTTCTTCCATGCCTCCAAATGAATGGGACAGATAATCAGGAGTGAGGCCCTTTAACATGCACTGCTATGGTGCAGGTGATGCGGGCATCTTTTTATGCTCCTACTATGTGTCCATGTTACTTTTCAATCTATTGATGATTGGAAGTCAGTTTGCTTGTATAAGTGTCTGAGCCTCAAATTTTGTTTGCATTACTGTTTCCTATTCCCTTTGTTTGAGCACTGCTTCTTTAGAAATGATTTTAATTTCAATGAATGCAGATACTGATTTTGCCCCAAGCTCCAGTGGGGAACATATTGATAGGCCTCGAGAAGTTAGCCCATGTGCACCGTCAACCAGTGATACATTAAGAGGTACTGACCCCCTGGGTGGCACTTTCCTACGTACAAACTGGCAGGTTCAGGGCTACCTTTCGGAGCAAGCAGACGCCATAGAGAAGTGAGTGAATTTTGATCCATTTTATTAGTGCTTGCTTGCTTGAGCTTATAAGTGCTTTTAAGCAGTGGCTCCTAAGTAGGTAAAAGTTGTGCATGCTATGGAACATGTTGCTAAAAATAGAGTTTGACCAAATTATAAGCAATTATAAGCTTTTCCAAACATGCACGAAATTCAATCTTGTCTATATTCACCTAATAATTATATTTCAGAAGTATTTCATGCAAATATTTCTATTTCCATTATCTTGTTTCAGACATGGGAGCTCCTTCCCTCTACATGCTTTTGAATCTATACTAAAAAAGCTTCAGAAATCAGCTCCAGAATTACATCGAGTGAGTTGTTAATGTCGATATTTATTTTCCATTGTTGTTTATTTTAGAAGGGAGTTTCTTTACCTGACTTGGAGATGCATCTTTCTCCTGATTCAAATTGCAGGTTCACTTCTTGCGTTATTTAAATAGTCTTCATCATGATGATTACCCTGGTGCATTGGAGAATCTTCATCGTTATAAACTAATGTCCATATTTAATAAGTGTTTATTTTATTTGATGCTCTGAGCGTATTTTCACTTGGTTACATGTATTGCATCAGGGTGTGTTTGGCTTGGGTGTAACAAAAAAGAAGAGGAGACGAAATAAAAAAGATGTTCAACTAACTGAAAAGGGACAAATGGAGGAATGTAGATTTTTTTCACTTATTTATTTTATGATAAATTATAGAGAAAATTGAAGAGGACTATCTAGAAAAAAAAACATATTATCCTCTTTCAATGACTTGTCTTATTCCCTGAAAATAACTAAAAGTGAAACTAAAATTTTTGGGTCCATGGAGGAAACTTTATTAATTTTTTTCTTCTTTTATTTCATTGTGCCCTCCATTCAAAGCACAGTATCAATGTTTCACAAACTATGTTCTTACTCTTATTTTCAAAATATATTTTTCTTACTCTTATTTTCAATTACACATTCTTGAATAAAATAATATTAAACGCAACTCCAAAACCTTTCTTTAATTTTTATCCACACGTTCTCCATCAAAGTACTATTCCAAAATGCATTTTGGGCTAAAGATGGGGCTCAAGCAGGCTCTTAGAGGCCGTTCTCTTTGTGTTTCAGTTTTGTGTTTTGAGTTTTGAATTCGTTTTGGGTTTTGTGTTTTGAGTGTCCACTTTGAGATTGTTTGAAAATGTGTTCTTTTTGACATTTTGAAAAATTGTTTGAAAACACCAAAAACGCGTTTTGAAAATTTTGACTTGATTATAATTAATGACATTCAAAACGACAAATTTGTCATTTTGTGTTTTCTTTGTAAATTTTTAACTTGTTTTCAAAAATGCGTTTTTGAAAACGAGAAAGAGAACACATATTTTGAAAACACTAAAAACAAGTTTTAAATTTTTTGACTTGATTATAACTGAAAACACTCAAAACGACTTGTCGTTTTGTGTTTTCTTTATAAATTTTTAACTTGTTTTCAAAAATGCGTTTTCGAAAATGGGAAAGAAAACGTGTTTTCACTGTTTTGGAAAATCGAAAATAGAAAAAGGCTTGAAAATGGTAAAGAGAACAAGCCCTTAATTTCTTGTTTCTCTAAGTAGATATCACACTCTTGGCAGTGTGGCCTTTTTGCCTTTCTACTTGTTTATTTTCGACAGTTTTGTACAGAGGAAGAACATGAACTCCAAAAATCTAATAGCAACTAGCATCCTGTTTGATAGCCATTTTTTGCCCAAAGAATTAATTTTTTTACCGTTAAAATGGGCCCCCACTTTCTGCCAAAAAAAAGGCGCCCACAACATTTGACTAGTGATTTTGTCAATGACCATTTCTATCCTTCATTTTTGTGTGAGTATAAAAACATGGAGGGCCAATTCTGTCATTTTACACGCCTACATAATTCAAATGGTCACTGACGTGTCAATAATGACAGTGACCAGGGTATACATTGCAGAGCTAACGGTTGAAATTTTTATTATAATGGGGGCGAGAATGCCTCCCAAATAGGTGCTAGATATCTCCCTCTCTAGTACTGGGCATTTCTTTTGAGTGTCGAGCCTTATCACAACATTGGATGTGAACTAGGTGTTTTGTTCCCAGCATGGGCTAAGACTGGGTGTGGACTACTGATAAAGGTGGACAGTTGGTTGTGAGAACTGTAATACTATGGAATTGTCAGGAGTACATACGATGGAATTGTCAGGAGTACATTTCTCTATTAATATAAGTTCCTAACATAACCGTTTTGAGGTTCATTTTTGATTTCTAATTTATTTCCTTAATTTTGTGCTGCATTATATAGAGGCATGGTATTTTCATTACTTCATATATCTGTCTGATCTGAATTGCATAAGCTTATGATGAATACTCCACCTCCAATTAACCTTGGTGGATCTGAATGTGATGAGTATACTGTGTACACACTAATGATAAATCTATCATGCACATTGAGGAATTCAGAATTTGAGAATTAATTGGAGATGTTCCAAAAATTTCTTAAAAAACTCCTCTTATTACAGATTTCGTCAACAAACTTAAGATTAACAGGGAATAAATCAACAATAAAATCATGAATTTTATTTTCAATATAATGAAGTGAATATGGAATATGTAATAAAATGTCATGGTATCTAATGAAAATATTTAGAACTTATGATCTTGTATATAAAGCTAAAATGACTATACCAAAATTTGGTCAAGATATCCACCTCAAGTTCACTTCAAATTCAAAATAAATCAGGAATAATTTATTCTCCAGTATTGAATTCATAAGTTTGAAATAAGTGACTCCCCTAGATCTTATTTTTAGTGTGCTTTTGAGAATGCAGCTCTAAAATCCTTTTTTGTGCATTATTGAATTTGAGTGAATCTAAAAAGCTAGTAAGTTAATTTTTAAGCTTAAGAAATGAAAACCATTTTGTGCAAAGCTCGAGGATTGTGTATTATATCCATGTTCAATAAGCAAGGATCATTAACTTTTAACCCAAGAGAGTGGTCACCAATGTTTCCCCCCAGAAATTACTTTTAGTTCTTTGTTGCATATTGGTCGGTCCTTAACCTCGACAAGTGCTACTTTTCCTTTCTAGTCTGAGGGATTTCTTATTCTCAGTAGATTTCACCCGTGTCACTTAAATTGCTAACTGGCTTCTGATGGCGGTTCCTCGCAAATACTTCTTTCATCAATTCTTGTTTCTATCATTTACATTTAAACTTTTCTTGATATGCTACTCCATTTCAACCTTTTTGAGTTCCTTTATCAACTTTCTTTGCCAATGATCTAATATGAGTAGTGTATGTAATAAAGTGCAGGGACTGAGGGTGTTGAATTTGTTCCTGCTCCATCTGGCTGCAGTGGTTTGGGAAGATATGAAATTGCTTTGTTATGTTTAGGAATGATGCATTTTCATTTAGGGCACCCAAGGCAATCTTTGGAGGTAAGCATATGCAATGATGGTGCCTCATATCTGTTTGTTCATCTTGCTTGTTCCTAGGACTACTTTCATCTGTTTTCTTATTCAATAAATCTTTCAATTTATTGGTAATTGGAAATTTTGTGGAAGGAGGTGGTTTTTTAGTGCCTTGTTGGCAATTGTTTGTTTATGATCTATCTTTGTGGCAGTCACAGCCTCACAAGCGTTTCTCCTTTTTTTTTTCAGGTTTTAATTGAAGCAGTTCAAGTTTCCCAGCAGGTGTGCATTTAATTGTATATTTTCCTTTTAACCAATATACCATTTTGTCGTTTCTTTAGTGAGCTAAACTAAATTGACGCATTTGATAATATCTGAATATATTTCTGTTATCTTGCCAATTGCATATTGATTATTAATTATTAAGTCAAAATGAAATTCAAATCATGTCAATGCCATGGTGGCTATTTTGCTGAATAAGGTATGTGTTACTGTTACCTTTTTGCTGGCACCATCACCAAAAGTACTGGAGACTTGGTGGAGTTTTAGGCTAATTTAGTCAGAGCATGCATGCCTTAAGAAATTTCTTTCGTCGAGGTTATTGGACCATCTTATCGCTTTGCTTAGTGTTAGTATTTATAATTAATCTATAATAATACACGTGATTAATGTATAATTTGTAATTAGTGCACGTGATGGGTATAATTGGAGTGATTAGTGAAATTGGAGTGATGTTAGACGATTATAATGACTGATTCTCAGCCTTGTAATTAGAAATTCTCATACTATAAATCGAGGGAACTCATACTTGGTGAGACATTCAAACCAAAATCAATTGTGTTGACATGGTATCAGAGCCTCAATATAAAAGAGGACTGTTTTGGGTAGTCTAATTTCTTGATTCATCGGGCGGATCACATCACTGTGGTAGCCGTCAAATTAGGGAGTCTGTGGAGCCGTTGTGATTGTCGCCCCTCTCTGCGTCGTCCTCTTCAGCTCTTCGTGTCGGAGAAGACTGTGGTTGGTAGCCGTCAAATTCGGGAGTCTGTGGAGCCTTTGTGATTGTCGCCTCTCTCTGCATCGTCGTCTTCGGCTCTTCGTGTCGGAGAAGACGGTGGTTGCCGGCGCTTTTCGTCGTCGGTCAGAACCTTTTATCGTCTGGATTTCGTCGTCGCTCCGTGGATTTCGTCGTCGATCGAGAGGGACTGTGAGGTCGTGGTTGGGCTCAAGTATCGTGAAATTGGATTTTTCATTGGGCCAGTCGTGGTTTGGGCTCCTTTTGAAATTGATTTTAATTGGGCCAAACTAATTGGGCTCTAGGGTTTGGGCTTGTGATTGATTCAGGGTATTTTGAAGTTAATTTCAATTAGGCTTGTGTTTTTTTTTAACAATGTCTACAGGAAATTTAGAATCTTTTGGCGTGAAATTCATAGGTAAAAATTATTCTACCTGGGAATTTCAAATTCGTTTATTCATTACTGGAAATGAATTGTTGGGTCATATTGATGGAGGCGATCCTACTCCTACGGATCCTAAAGAACTCGCAATTTGGAAGATAAAAGATGCTTGGGTTATGACTTGGATTTTAGGGTCTTTGGATCCTATGATTGTTTTGAATCTAAGGCCATATAAGACTGCGAAGAGTATGTGGGAACATCTGAAGAAAGTTACCATCAGGACAATATAGCACGACGGTTTCAATTGGAGTCTGACATTTCTAGTTATACTCGAGGCGATCTATCCATTCAAGAATATTTTTTTGGTTTTCAGACTTTGTGGGAAGAATATTCAGATATAATTTATGTGAAGGTACCAGATGCCTCTCTTGCTGCAGTTCAAGAAGTTCATGAGCAAAGCAAGAGAGATCAGTTTTTGATGAAGTTACGGCCTGAGTTCGAGGCAACTCGATCTAATTTGATGAATCGTGATCCAGCTCCTTCTTTGGATATGTGCTTCAGGGAGTTACTTAGGGAGGAGCAACGTCTTGCTACACAAGTCACTTACCAGCAAGACAAAGTATCAAATAATGCAGTTGCCTATGCTACTCAAAGTAAAGGCAAGGGTAGAGACACGCGGAAAGTCCAATGCTTTAGCTGCAAGGAATATGGACATATTGCTCTTCAGTGTGCTAAAAAGCATTGCAACTATTGCAAAAAACCAGGGCATACAATTAAAGTATGCTCCACCCGTCCTCAGAATCGTCAGTTCAATGCCTATCAGGCTACAATTGGTACTTCTTCTACTACTATTGATTCACCTGTTCTTACCCTGAGATGGTCCAGTAGATGATTATTTCAGCATTTTCATCATTGGGGCTTCAAGGTAACGGTTCTCTACCATCTTCATCATGGCTTGTTGATTCTGATGCATCTAATCATATGACTAGTTCTTCTAATACTCTTAGCAATATTTGGATATATAAGGGATCCTCATATATTTAGATTGCTAATGGTAGCCAGTTACCTATTTATGCTGTTAGAGATGTTAATTCCTCTATTAAAGATGTTCTCGTATCTCCTACTTTTTCCACTAGTCTTATATCTGTAGGTCAGTTGGTTGATAACGACTGTGATGTTCGATTTTCTCGTGATATCTGTATTGTGCAGGATCAGATGTCGGGGAAAAGGGACCTAAAGTTGGTCGATTGTTTCCTCTGCACTTTTCCATTCCACCTATTGTTTCTATGGCTTGTAATAAAGTTAACAGTAAGAGTGAAATATGACACAAACGTTTGGGTCATCCTAGCTCTATTGTTTTGTCTCATTTAATAACTTCTGGTTTGTTAGGCAATAAAGATAAATTTTCTTCTAAATTTTCTCTTGATTGTTCTGCGTGCAAATTAGGTAAAAGCAAGTCTCTTTCCTTTCCTTCCCACGGTAGTCGTGCTGAAAGAAGTTTTGATTTGATTCATAGTGATTTGTGGGGCATGACTCCGGTTATATTTCATGCACACTATAAATACTTTGTTACATTCATTGATGATTTTAGCAAGTATACCTGGATTTATTTTCTTCGTTCTAAATCTGAAGTGTTTTCTGTCTTTCAACAATTTGTCGCTTATGTTGAAACTCAATTTTCTTCAGCTATTAAAGTGTTAAGGTCAGATTCAAGAGGAGAATATATGTCTCTAAAGTTTCATGATTTCCTTCGCCAAAAAGGTATTGTCTCCCAACATTCTTGTCCCTATACACCTGAGCAAAATGGTGTTGCTGAACGTAAGAATCGTCATCCGTTAGATGTTGTTCGTACTTTATTACTTGAATCCTCAGTTCCACCTAAATTCTAGGTCGAGGCTTTATCTACGGCAGTTCATTTAATTAATCGATTGCCTTCCAGTGTCCTGAAATTTGAAACTCCTTATTATCGTCTGCATCATAAGCACCCAAACTACCTAGACATGCATACCTTTGGTTGTATATGTTTTGTTCATTTACCTCCTTATGAACGCAACAAACTTTCCTCTCAATCTGTTAAATGCGCGTTTATAGGTTACAGTGTTTCTCATAAATGTTATGTTTGCTATGATCCATGCTCTAATAGATTTCGTATCTCGCGTCATGTGGTTTTCTTCGACAATCAATATTTCTTTCCCACTCAGGATGAGCCTTTACCGAAGATACATTTTCTTCCACACCTTGATGAATTAACTTCTACTCCTGAACGGTTCAAGCCTGGATTCGTGTATGAACGACGACGCCCAACTTTGCCTCCTCCTGGCCTGATCTGCCATCTGAGGCTGCCCATACATTGCTTTCCATGAATGAGGAGGATTCAGAAAACAATCTTCGACGTTCTACAAGAATTTCTCGTCCTCCTGATAGGAATGGATTTTCTCATACACCTCTTCATGCTACTTTGTCATCATTTCCCATGCCTAAATGGTATTCTGAGGCGATCGAACATTAATGTTGGCGGGAGGCGATGGCAGCCGGACTTTGTGCACTTAAGGACAATGATACTTGGGATATTGTACATTGCCTCGAGAATGTTAAAGCCATTGGCTGCAAGTGGGTTTACTAAATCAAACTACGCTCTGATGGGACTTTGGATCGATAATTGCTTCGGTTGCCAAGATGACCACTGTGCGGACAATTATTTCTATTGCTGCTTCTCAAGGTTGGCCGCTTTATGAAATGGATGTAAAAAATGCTTTTCTCCATGGTGATCTTAAAGAGGACGTTTACATGACACTACCTCGTGGTCTGACCTCCACCTCATCCTCAGAAGTCTGTAAGTTGAAGCGCTCATTATATGGGCTGAAACGGGCTCCACGAGCATGGTTTGATAAATTTCGGTCTACTTTGCTTCACTTTTCATTTCTCGTCTCGGTCATACTAAGAAGAAACAAGGAAACGTTCTCGAGATAACCATGACAGGAAGAAGAGCAGATACAACTACTATAACAATAATGACCCTGCTTAAGACGAAACTAATGGGCAGATGTGGTCGTAGAAGCCCGGAGCAAAGTATACTTCCTAGAACCTAGAGTTACATACTTCTTGGGGTTGGAAGTCCACACTGACTAAGCTGGTATTTTCCTAAATCAATATAAATACACGCTAGATTTGATTAAGTTGGCAGGTCTTCAAGATTCATCTACTGTGGATACTCCTCTACAAGTAAATACGAAGTATAGTAGTGGGGAGGGTGATCTTCTATCCGATCGTACCATCTTTCGTCAACTGGTAGGAAGTTTGAATTATGTGACTATTACAAGACCATATATCTCCTTCGCAGTCCAGCAGGTTAGCCAATTCATGCATACTCCACGTCATCTCCATCTAGCTGCCGTTCATCGTATCATTCGCTATATTCGAGGCACACCTAGTCGTGGATTGTTTTTTCCAGTCGATTCTTCTCTTTGTCTCACTGCTTATAGTGATGCAGATTGGGCTGGTTGTCCTGACGCCGAACGATCTATTACAGGGTGGTGTATGTTTCTTGGTACTTCTCTGATCTCTTGGAAAATTAAGAAACAAGATCGTGTCTCTAAGTCATCAACTGAATCTAAATATCGGGCAATGTCTGCTGCTTGTTTCGAGATTATGTAGCTTTGTGGTCTTTTGGCTGAACTTGGTTTTCTTCAAACTGGTCCTACTCCACTTCACGCTGATAACACGAGCGCCATTCAGATTGCTTCTAATCCAGTTTACCATGAGCGTACTAAGCATATTGAAGTGGACTGTCATTCTATTCGGGAAGCCTTGGATAACCGTGTCATTACTCTTCCTCGTATTTTCACCGCTCTTCAGATAGCTGACATCTTTACAAAAGCAATGACTCGACATCGTCATCAATTTCTTGTGAGCAAATTGATGCTTCTCGATCGACCAGCATCAATTTTGGGTGGGGTGGGGTGTTATATAATTAATCTATAATAATACACGCGATTAATGTATAATTTGTAATTAGTGCACGTGATGGGTATAATTGGAGTGATTAGTGAAATTTGAGTGATGTTAGGCAAGACGATTGTAATGGCTGATTTTCAGCCTTGTAATTAGAAATTCGCATACTATAAATCGAGGGAACTCACACTTGGTGAGGCATTCAAACCAAAATCAACCGTGTTGACAAAGCTTAGGACTTTTGATTTAATGCTTTCAGGAAATCGGATTTCTGAAACCCACTTTACTCGAGTGTGAGGGAAAATTGGCGTGTTCTGTTGATTTCATTTGCACTTTTAAATGATAGAGCTTGTAAGTTTTATTCCTATTTTGAAAAAGCTTGGTTGACTCCATCTTATTCTCCTCTAGTTTTGTGTCAGTTTCAATTCACTACTAAAGGCCACAAATCAATCAATTCTTTCTCTTATGTGTCTTGCTTTTTGTTATTGATAAATTTTGATAGATTATAATCTAGCCACTGTAATGACTGTGCCAATCTAGTGGTGGGTTCTATGAAATGGTTAAAATTAGAGTTTTGACTTTGACCTTAATGTTATAAGGAGATTATAATGAAAGGCAAACAAGTTATTAGTGTCTTCAGTATTCACCTCTAGTCAAAGGTTACACATTTTAGCAGCCATTACTATAAAAGCTATTGGACATCAATGGTATTGGACTTATGAGTATTTAGACCATAACAGATGTATTTTTCTGTAAACACTAATATAGGATAACGTTATCTCAAAATTCAGCACAGCGATGATACATGTCTTGCCTACNCAATGGTATTGGACTTATGAGTATTTAGACCATAACAGATGTATTTTTCTGTAAACACTAATATAGGATAACGTTATCTCAAAATTCAGCACAGCGATGATACATGTCTTGCCTACACACTGGCTGCCATTTGTAATCTCTTGTCTGCTATTGGCTTCTCAAATATGACTGGAATTATTGGAGCATCATATTGGCCAGTTGCTGGTATAGGCACTTCATCATCCATTCAACAACAATTATTTGTACTCTTGAGGAGATCCTTAAAGAGAGCAGAAAGTTTAAAACTGAAACGATTGGTGGCATCCATTCATCTTGAAATTGCTAAATTTGAATTGACGGTTAGTAATTCTTCCTCATTTTGTTAGTAGACTGCATAACGCTAATGTGATATTTTGGCCTAATACTTAGTTGATTTGGAAAAATTTGATTCATCAAAATGTTCTGGAGAAATGAAATAATGTCTGTCCAAACGAAGTGCATGGAATATGTATTTTGTTATGCATATCTATTTTTATGGATTTACTTAATTTACGACATTTGGTTGGAAAGTAAATGGATTTAATTGATGGAAATATAATTGAGACTAAATCATGCACCTTATTAGAAATTATGAGAAGCAAAACTATGGAACTTGTAAATGAATTTGTTGGTTCTGTAATTATTTGGTACTTGGCACTTGAAAGAATGAATTTTAATGATGTTAGGGTTGCATGAGTTTGATTTATTTATACATGCACATGCACACAGTTTTTGCTATTCCTTGAATGCTTGTATTCTCCTTAAAGTTTTGTATGTGTTGTCAACACTTGTGTTCTTGCATAAGTATGATCAAATTGATCTCCTGTATTCTGAATTTAATGTTTTTAATGGTTTCATGGATTTGTGAAGCTTAATGTAGTAGAAAATAGCACAGAATATGGTATGGTGCTGTACATATTGTACCCATTACATAAAAGTTATATTGGATTTGGTTGGTACTTGGTTAGAACAGATTTGATAAACTGCATGAAAAAGTTAATATGGTTCAATGTTGCTCCCAGAAAATAAGAATTAGATGGCAAAGGAGGACATCAAGTGAAAGTAAGATTAAAACCTAGTACTCTAATATGGTATTTTATTTCTGGAAGAGATATGGTTGGATACTTCGGGAAAATTATGGGAGGGTTCGCTTCACATCTGATTAGTGATAGTTGATCATGGATTCTAGCTTGTATCAGTTGTAGGCTACAGATGCCTGCTACTTGTTGATGATGTTATTGTATATCTCGTGTTGAAGTCCAGCTAGGATAATTATTTGGGTTCATGTACTGCTAAATGCACTATATAGGTTCATGGAGTGGTAAATGCTCCTTTTGGGTTCTCCATCCTTCTATTTCTTATATTCTTTGTTATGTTATGAACTAAAACTAAAATTGTTCTATTTTGGTTTGAAGCATGTCCAAAGACCATTGCTCTCTTTTGGTCCAAAGGCTTCCACGAAGCTTAGAACACGCCCACCTAATATCTGCAAGGTTATATCAGTTCATGGATTTATGCTTTTAGTTCTTTTAACAGCAAGTTTTATTGAATATGACTGTTGAGAATACATTTTTATTGAGTATGACTGCTGAGAATACATTCTTTCTTTTATTGTCATAACGATGGTGGCAGGAACTAGGGACCAGTTATCATCTGATTAGCGAATTTACGGATGAAACTTCTATAATGACAGTTGATGGTGCCTTCTGCACTTCATGGTTGCAAAATTTGAAAAAACCTACAGGTTTATTGGTTCTCTCTCAAGAAAATGGAACCAGGGGTGATTCCGACAGTTTCAAATTTAGTGCGCAGCCAAATTCTATACCAGGGTCGGTGTTACACTTATTGGGTTCTTCCTACTTGGTTCGTGCTGCTGCATGGGAGGCATATGGCAGGTGATCTGTAACAGTCACATATGTGATGCTTGACCCTAGAAGCCACTTATTTAGATGTCCTGCCATATTTTCTTGAAAACTTCCATGCTAATGCAGTACTGAACTGTGTCAATTTTATGCAAGTGCTTGTGAATATCTGGCCATAGTTTTTTTTTTTTTTTAAATGACCGCAGCATTACTGTTTGTTTTCATTACTCACATTCTGTTAAGAAAAAACTTCTGAGAAGTACTAGAACAGGCAATGACAACTCTGCTGATGACGGCCTTTTGGCCTTTATATGACTTGTGTCCCATTAAGTGGATCTAATTTAGTAAAAATGAAGGCATCTAAATCGGCCCTTTATACTCTTTGCAGTTTATTAATCTTTATTTTTGGATAAAATAAAAAGTATATGCATACCTTAGATGCTTAGATGCATTTTCAGTTTGGGTGACATGAAGGCTCTATTCATCACTGATATTTTTCAGTTGACATGCACACGTGCGTGCGCACACACCTTCTCCTCTTCTGCACTGATATTAACTTGTTTGAAGTGAAACTATTTAACTACAAGTAAGAAAATACGACTTCTTGATTTTCTTGAAGTGGAAACATGCCGAATGTCTTACATTATAGTATTGTGTGGAAAGATAGTGTAGCATCCAAGATGTGTTTAAAACTGTCAGTTACTTCATCACCACCATCCCAACAAAGACGTTTTAAGATTTTTTTCGAAGTACATTAAGGACACTCTGTGATTTCTTATTCTGTGCTGCCTGTCCTGTGGAATCAATTGATAGTTCTCTTATTTTGAGGGTATCAGACCTCTCAATAGGGTCATGCAGTAGAAAACCTGATTGGTTCTGACCATGCTATCCTAAGTTCTGACATAAGTTCCAGTTAGATCCCTTCCTTCAGAGAAAACTGATGTTGCAAGATTTCTTATCCCCTGGAACAATATAATGTTATGGTATAAACTAGTTCTTTTACTTATCGCTCTATTTGGTGTATTCCATCTACAGTAAGCAATAGAAGACAACCCAAGTGAAAATTTGTTTTGAGTTATTTGGCTTGATCAGTCATCTGACATTTCTTCTGTCTGTCTGTCTCTCTTTCTCTGTGGTTATTTAGTTATCCAACATTCTAAAATTGTTTATTCTAAATCTAGTTGCCTTAGTTAATGGTTTTCCTCATTTGCTTCATCTTTCCTGTTCAGTGCTCCTCTAGTTCGAATAAATGCACTGGTTTTTGCTACATGCTTTACCGATTCATCGAGGTAATTCCCATGCATTAATTTGCTTGTCCTGCTGCATAATTAATCTTTCCTTATTGGGTACCATTCTTCCACATTTGAAATTAACTTAATCATCTAATCACAAACTAACTTTGTGTAATTTTTTCAGTTCAGCTGATGCTGCATTAGCATATGCAAAACTCATCCAGCATTTGGCAGTATTCAAGGGATGCAAAGGTTGGACCAACGACCAAATGCTTCAAAACAGATTTACTATTCTCCAGGCAGTAGTGTTTCTGTCTTGAACATGTCTTTTTTCCTTCTCCTGATTAGGGTGCCATGTTGCGTTGTGGTGGAATTACTGTATTTGTTGTGTATTATCTATTACTGCATATATCTAAGTTCACTAATTTACTGTCATTCATACTGATCTTATGTTGATTTCATGAAATTGTAGATTTTCTCCAAGTTTATTGAGAGAAGCTATTTTTGGTTGTTCATGTCTATTCTTCCATTAGAGTAATTTTACTTCAGTTTTTATTTTCTGAATCAGTTTTTTGCATTTTGGCTGGAGTTTTTTTAGTGAAGGGAGAGGAGAATTTTTTGGTTAATTTATGACTACCATGAAAAGAAAAATTCAGAAACAATCTAAATGCAGAAAAAAGAATTAAGTAAACGAGAAATGGTACTACTCTGTTGACCTTTTTATGCTCCTTAAATTTGTAGCTAATTATGTCAATACTAAAAGATAGCAAGTTCTTAGGTTTAATAATATCTTTAAATTGGACTACTTTATGTGAGGGAATCCTTGTTGCTTTGTAACTTTTGAACTTGTAATGCTGGAGAAACTGGAAAACAAACCCAGGTCCTTCATGTATTTCTTCTCTCTCTTTTTTAGGACACATCACTATTTCAATAGTTAGAACTTTTAAGATACAGTGAGATTATTATTTTAAAAAACATGGAAAAAAATATATCGACTTAACAATGAAAATAATTACGCTCTCTGCTTTCTTTTCATTTACCAGTTGATGCGTGCTGACTGGATCTCATATTTAAGATTTTAGTTCCCTTCCTTATTTTCACACGTTTCAAAATCTCAGAGGCATTTGCTGCCCTTAAAATAGCAGAGGAGAAGTTTTTGTGTGTTTCAAAGTCCATAATCCTGCTTGTGAAACTGCAGTTGCTGCATGAGCGTGCTTTACATAGGTATTTTATGTTCTACAACACTTGTTGTCTAGTGAATAGCATTAAGATATAATCATTGTTTGTCATTTCTTTGGTTCCTGCATAATGGATGGCAAGTATCTTGCAGGGGACACTTGAAACTTGCTCAACAATTATGCGATGAACTTGGGGTTTTAGCATCTCCTGTAACTGGTGTGGACATGGAGCTAAAGACAGAAGCAAGTCTCCGTCATGCTCGAACATTGCTTGCTGCAAATCAGTATGACCAGGTCTAGCATTTTTTACATACCAGACTTCTTTCATTTCACTAAGAAAAGGTTAAGTATTTAGAACATGTTTGTTCAAACCAAAGATCGTTTAAGATGGTGCTGTATGCTATGCCGCACATTTGATGTCATTTTGAAATCTTCTCTGTTTATCCAAAGACACTAAAAATGACACCTAGGCATAATTAGTGAGGCATCAGAATATATATATTTCATGGGATTAAGGTGATTTAGTATACATCGGTTTTATTTTTGGAAGAGGAATTTTATTACTTGTTCACCAATGGGGTTCAACCCTGTGACAAGAACAATTAAGCAGCTATAGGCACTATATTGGAATCGAGAAATGAAAAACAGAGAACTGAGTATCTCTCATATATCGAAAACAAGAGGATCTTAAAAAAATGAGTTAATCTTAGGAAGTGCCTTCTGTGTATTTTCAAATTATTATTTTTTTTCTCCTCTCCTTATATAAGCTATATTGTGAGTGTTTGATTTCTGCCATCTATATGGACTCCAACTCTGCAAATGTTCCTTTACTGCACAAAGCATGGTCCATAGCAATCTACTCACATCCACAGAGACCATAAGAAGTTGGTTTTTCCGCAATGAAATGGTAGATAACTGGTAGCATTCTCGTCTTTTTTGCTAAGTGAACAACAATTCACTTGTCTTCTGTCTCTTCCTCAGATAATCCAGTCAGTATACTCTCCATGGTTGCTTCCTTGCCACCGAAAGTAATACTGTTCGGGACTTTTTTTTTCATATTTAGTTACACGGGAAATTCTGTTTTATCAAATCTTTAAGAATGTTATAACATTGTAAAGGTATTCTTCCACATATCGATCTGCTTATTTTATCCACATTCACCCAAGTTGAACTCATATTTCAATTACAGCGTAGCTGGTATATCTTAAACCTCCAATCTTATTCCTTTTAAAAGTCAGGTTTCCAAACCGCTATACTATCACTTCTTTCAATGGAATAACTTAGCAGTGCTCCCAGATTAGTGTTAATTATACTCGAGCTGGGAAACTTGTTGGAGTGCTTTTCACCAGACCACCCATTCGAAGAGTTAGTATAGAGTTGCTAGTTACCACTTATTGCTTTTGATATTAAAGTCATGCTTGTCCTGTTAACTTGTTACTTTAAATTGGTACCTTATGCCGCAGCATGTAGGCATCTTGCTAAAATTTTGAGTTATGGCTACAATATCTACTAAACATGTATTTTGAGTTTGTTTTAGAAACAACTTGCAGCCTTAACAGTCTTTAGGGTAGACCCTTGCCCAGCGATATGGAAATTTTTTGTTAAACATTCATTCCACACTTCTACATTCTTTGATACATGTAAGTGTTGCCTGTAGCAATCATTCTATCACACCAGTGTGAGTGATTATACCCGACTGCAAGCTGGCAACTTAGAGATTTGAGAAGTCATTCAGTTAATAAGAACAAAATAAGTTTAATATAATATTATCTTCATATATCTATTGTTCTGTAGAAGGATATGGAATAAGTTATATACAAGTAACTTTTAGGAAGGAAACTATCTAACGAGTCGATTGTCCCTGGATTCTTATTGTTTTATGATGTGTTTTGTTTAGATGGAAAAGAAAGTAGATGAAGAGAATTTATTAAAAGGATATTAAGGGAGGAATGAAGAGAGTGTTATATTACTTTCTTTTGTTTACTGGCCTAAAGAATGTATAGGGTAGACGACTTTTTGTGTGCCCAAAAGGATTTTTGGTGGGAAATAGCCTTCTCAAATTTTTTAAGTGTTTCTTCAAATTTTTTGAGTAAGATGAATGTGAGTCAGATGCAAAATTGTTTTATCCATCTCTTTTTCCTTTCTTTGATCATATGAACACCACATGATATTGGAGACTATTTATGCACCCTTAATTTTTTTTTTCCTCAATTCCTCTTAGCACCGACATGGAGCTATCTCCTCTGCAGTCCTCTATCCTTTCTGCACAGTGACCCATCTTCATTTTCTTTGAAAGTTGGTCAACTATGCCTTTTTTATATACATGCATGCCGGACATGCCATGTTCGTTGAAGTGATCTTTTCTAATAAAATGTCGTAACAATGGAGAATAGGAAGAGACATAGGATCCCAAACTCTCTCATAACTTCCTCTTCTTCGATAGTCCTTTCCAGCAAATCAACCTAACATCTCTCAACCGGGCA